>JAEMOT010003121.1:0-21871 GCA_019297695.1 Apostasia ramifera | reverse complement strand
GGGCCTGGGCCTGGGCCTGGGCCTGGGCCTGGGCCTGGGCCTGGGCCTGGGCCTGGGCCTGGGCCTGGGCTTTCCAAAATGAGCTCATGGGCCTCGCTAGGATCCAAAAACACAAGTAGATCTTCATCTTCCAATATAAAATGAAGAATTACAACATAAAAAAATGAAGAATTTCATATATTATTCCTAAAAAAATCTTCTACTATTATAAAAGGATGAAGCAAGGACTAGATCTTTGCTTATTTGACAGAGGAAGTGTAATTCACAGTTACACGTAATAAAGTTTAGAGTATTATATGTAAATATTTAAATTTAAAGTTTCATTTAGTTAAGGCATTTTTTTAGCTCAACATAAATTTCAACTGTAAAAATTAACTTTATTGCACTTTTTAATATTAAAATAAAATTCTTTGATATTAAATTTTAAAAAAAAATTAATTTTTTTCTCTCGTCCAAAAAAAATCTCGAACCAAACGAGGCCATGGAAGTGACATGTAACTCTTAAAAAAAAAGAATAAATTTAAAATGCGTTTGATTAAATCATACTAGTGGGATCAATCTAAGTGAAAAAATACGTTCATCACTACAAATTTCCTAGCTAACTTACAAAGAGAAAGAAATATATAAAGAGTTGCCAATATAGAAGCCACTGGAGAACTAGGGATGTCGCAATGAAGCTAACTGTTGTGTAGAACGTAGTCGAACGGTGGTATGAGACAATTGAACTGCTTGAAGCTTGTTAAGCAATGACTTTATTTGGTTCGAGCTTTTTTTTTAGATATGAAAAAAAATATTTATTTTTTAAGTTTAATAAAAAAGAAATTTATTTTATTATTAGAAAGTGTGTAAAATGTGAAATATTTTTAATTTTAATATTTATATTTGTATTAAATGTGAAATAAAAATAATTTTTATAGTTAAAATATGTACAGGCATTCTCATTTTTTTTAAATTTTAATGAAATATTTCAATTAATGCAAAATTAAACAGATACCTGCACCATGAGATCAGCCCCCGCATTATCCACCGGGACATCAAGGCCAGCAACATCCTTCTCGACGCCAAATTCCGGCCGAAGGTCGCCGACTTCGGCTTCGCCAAGCTCGTGCCGGACGGCGTCAGCCACTTCACCACACGCGTGAAGGGCACGTTCGGCTACCTGGCGCCGGAGTACGCCATGTGGGGCAGGGTCTCCAGCGGCTGCGACGTCTACAGCTTCGGCATCCTCCTCCTCGAAATGGTCTCCGGCCGCCGCCCCCTCGAGAAGATCGCCGGCCAGACGCGCGAGATCCTCCACTGGGCGATGCCGCTCGTCGAGCGCGGGCGGTGGGACCAGCTCGCCGACCCGCGCCTGAGCGGCCGGGTCGACCTGGCGCAGCTGCGGAGCGTGGTGATAACCGCCGTGAGGTGTACGGAGGGGTGCCCGGAGAGGCGACCGGCGATGAGGGAGGTGGTGGAGATGCTGCTGGCCGGGATTGTTACCAGGAGGCCGGCGGTGGAGAAGGAAGTTGTGAAGCCGGAGAGATTGGAGGGGAAGGGGGAGAAGGAGAAGCTGATGAGTGGTGATGATCAGCCTTCTGATCAATTTTATTGTATTAGAGGGAACATGGATATGGAGATGATGAGGTGAGTAGTTTTTTTTTTTTCTGCTTTTTAATTGGTGAATTGAAATTTTTATTCACCATAAAAAAAGAAAATGTGTATTTATGTATATGTATATAAATTTGAGTTTGATATTAAGAATTTGTAGTGATACTACAACTTAAAAAAGAAATTAGCAAAATTAGAAATCAGTAAAAAAAATTTTAGAGATGTATTTGATTTATACTCTATTTCAACTTCCATAGTTTTTTGTCGGCCTAAGCCGTAGATTAACTCATAAAAAGTATAAAAAGTGTATTAATTAAGTCGCATTTTCTTTAAGGTAATTACAAAAATAAAAGGGAGGGGTGTTCCCCTTTTTTTCTAATTAAAATCACTTAATATTACTAAGTGATAAAAGTAGTCAGCTACACTTTTAATGTTTCTGTTTACATGAGTAATACGACAAAAACGAGTGATGCTCGTGTCTTGAAGGTCTCTTTCAAGTCTAAAATTTTCTGTAGTTTCAATAACTTAAGGTATTCCATGTCAAAGTGAGGTCCTACTCACCTTCATTCGGATTGTTTAGAGAGTTTCTAAGAAATTCCCATATGCTAAATGACATAGAATGATCCAGCAATTTTCAAGGTAGCAACCAAACCTTGTGCTGCTACATGTTGCTCTATCCAGCAATCTTCGAGGTAGCAACCAAAGCTTTTGAGGAATCTTCTCCTCTCCCAAAAGTATATTTACTATTTCCATCTTTTGTAGATCTAACTGGCCCATGACAAGTTGCACCATGATCTAGAACTTCAAAAACTCTACCAAGTGTCTCCATAAATGATGACAATATCACTAGCTAGGGGACGGAAATTTCATAATATTATATTTTGACTTAGCCAGGATGACATTGAAAGTAATCAAATTCATCTTGGTTGGTCATGGGACGAGTTACAAATCCCAATAGAGAGACCCTCTCACTAGCAAAACCCAGAAGGTCATATGACATTGTAGAAGTTCCATTTGTTGAAGGTCCATCTAGAAGAAAGTAAACTAAAAAAGCAGTACTTATGTTATAGTGTTTGAGTTGATCATCAGAATATGTAATTTGAGCTGTAATAATAACCGAACTATTGTAGGAGTTATCATGATCTAGATGATCTTCTTGAGAGAAGGTGAGGAGATTAGTCCAAATATTTGAATGTTTGTTAATGATCCCTACCTTGACCACCTTTCATCTGAGTCCTGTGTAAGGGGATCAAAAATGTTGATAGAGAAATATGGAGTCCCGAAGATCAATGGTATTAGGAGAAAGCTATTTTTTTTTTAAATTAGCTTGTGCCCTATTAGGAGATTAGGGAAAGAATAGCAAACTAGCAATGAAGTAATAAAAGAAGAAATGTAATAATAGTAAATAAATAGAGAAAAAGTTCAAGTGGCTTAAAGAGATCCTCCTTATATATCGACCAGATGAGCTGAGGTGAAGTTCTATTACGTCAAAAAAAAGTTAGTCGAAAGCATCTACAGAGGTGGGATTACAACAAAGTATGAGGAGAAGACAATCATTTGGGTTTCTATGAAGAAGAAAGGTTGCCTAGAAGTGAAATTTAGTTCTAAACACACTCTCCTCACACCTATAAGTAAAGTCAGTTGTAATGATAGTTGAGAGTGCAGCACTATATATACTTAGCCATCATCATTAGCAGGTGGAATTACAAGTTATAATGAATAAAATTCTAATGGGGGATTTACATACAGAACACTAAATTCTTCACAAATTATGTATTTCATCATCTTTTAGTAAATATTACACATATCACACTCTTTTTACATTTCTATTGTTACAATAGAAATGTAAAACCCATAAGTAGAGTGTGATATGTGTAATATTTACTAAAAAATGGTGAAATGCGTAATTTGTGATGAATTTAGTGTTCTGTATGTAAATCCCCCAATTCTAATACCTACGGAACAGATCATAAATTAATACAATAATTATTATTTTTAAGTTGGTCACTAGCTGAAGAGGGTTGGACTTGCTGATGTGCCCTTTTAACTTAGGGTAAATAGCATCTGGGTCCCTCTAGTTTACTCATATGGGCAAATAGGTCCCTCGAACATTCAAATGTAGCAAACTGGTCCTCCAGTTTGATGAAATATGCGGCTGGACTTTCTAAAAAAAAAAGATAGCGCGCCCTACACATAGGTCCTTGAGCCGTAACAGACGTTAGAAATCACCATCTCTCTTCCCCGTATCTCTCTCTCTCTCCTCCCAATCGTCGCGTACGGGCGACGCCGCCAGAACCCGGCAGCTGCGCGGCGTGTGCGNCGCACGACAGCCGGCGGGTCGCGCGGTCATCGCCCATGCAGCTACCGACGGGTCGCGCGGTCGTCTCCCGTGCGCGGGGATCGGGAGGAGAGAGAGAGGTGCGCAGCGATCAGGAGGAGAGAGAGATGCAGGGAGGAAAGAGAGGGTGATTTCTAATGTTTGTTACGGCCCAAGAATCTACTTGCATATTTCATCAAACTGGAGGACCAGTTTACTACATTTGAATGTTCGAGGGACCTATTTGCTCATACAAGTAAACTAGAGGGACCCAAATGCTATTTACCCTTTAACTTCTAACGGATTGACTGCAAGTGTAAGTATACTACAGCTTATGACATGAGGTTGGAATAGCTTCAGAGTGTAAAATGGTCCACAAAGGGGTGGCAAAATGGGTCGGCTGGTCGAGTTTGGGTCGAACCCGAATCCGACCCGAATAGCCTCAACCCGAACCCAACCCATTTATTAAATGGGTCAAAATCTATGACCCGAACCCGACCCGATTAATAAATGGGTCGGTTTGGTGGGTCAACCTGACCCGTTTATAGAGTATTTTTTAAAAATGTCCAACCCGAACCCTACCCGATCCGATTATGCCTAACCTGAACCCGACCCGTTTAATAAATGGGTCAAAATTCATAACCCATATCCGAAATTTGCAGGTCGGGTTTGGGTCGGGTTCACGGGTCAGGTCATATATATTGCCACCTCTAGGTCCACATCTGAAGTGTTGGGGCCTTGACCTAAAGTGAAGTGAGGTTTAATCTACGGTGGGACTTTGATTTGAGAAGATTAGACGTCAATCTGACGTGTGCCCTTGATCTACTGTTCAATTTGCAGGGTTTAGAACAGTCTAAGTGAGTGCCATGTGAGTACAACAATAATAATAACAAATCAAGCTTTTATTCAACTAGGTGGGGTTGACTATATGAATTCTTTATTTTTATTGCACTCTATGAAATAATAAACTTTCATTTAGCTCTAAATATGTAAGATCACTTCTTATAGTTTCTAACTATGCTATTTTTGGTCTTTTTCTTTCTAGATCTTCTTATGTGGGTAAGATCTAACTTAGGGGGGTGGGGAACTTACTTGGAAAAGAGCCTTTAGTTGGTATAAACTGTAGAGGATCGATGCAGATCATAACATTTAGCTAGTTTTTCTTGCTCTTGTTTATACCTCGAGATAGGGGTCGGAAAGAGTGATCTTCTCATGACCACATGCTGCTAGAACATCTTTGTCCTGAAGTAACTTTTAATAATTTGAGCGGTAATGTTATGCCTTGTGTTTGTAGTTATGTTGTATTTTCTAACTTGGGATATCTCCCATTAATAGAGGTGTTCGGGTCACCAATTTGGTGACACTTCAAGAAGCCATACCTTACAATATGATTTTCTATTGATCGTTAACTTGACTTTCTCCTTTTTGATTAAGTATCCAAAAATTAATAGTCATTGGAATGCCATGGTACTGTAAGGGATGACCTCTCAAAGTAAGTCGTAGAATAGGCAACCCAAATGCTAATTTCATGTTACTAATTAGACGAAGAATGAGTAAAAATAAGACTCCAACAAATTCTCTAGCACAATATCTTAGATATCTACATAGAAACTAGCTGCACAAATACAAACAAAAGATCTAGCATCACTGCTCAAATGCTGAAAAGCTGCATTCAGATATGGAGATATCCTAAGGGATGATGGTGTGCAATGAAAAGTTTACCCTATCCCTCTTGCTCAAGCTATAAAAGGAAGAAAAAAGACTGGCAAAGGGTTGGAATTTGCCTCTTCTATAATTTCTACCAACTAAAGGTTCTTCGCTAAATAAGCTTGAGGCCAGTTATGTGACTCAATTTAGAACTGCAAAAAAGGAATCACACTGGAACTTTCTCTCTTTGTGGCTAAAGTAACTTCTCTTTCTATAATTAACTGTTGTCTCTTTCTTATAACCAAGCAAACACAAATTGGACTTCAAACCACCATCAAATATTGGCTTCATAGTTTTCCGCTTCTTTCAAGTTTTCATGCAAAATTTGTGTATGATCTGTGTTCTTCATTTTCTCTTAATTTTTTCTTTAACTGTTGGATATTGTTGATGAAAATTTTCATCAATAGTTTCGTTGTATTTACCTACATAAATTATATATAAAACAAGATCTATTACATATCTATTACATATCCATTCTCTCTCTAGATTTCTTTGGGGCAGAAAAATTTAACAGTAGCCTCATCCATCTTAACAGGCTTACCATAAACCGAAGCCCAATTCATAACTTCACCTCTAAACTCCACCGGAATCCTAGGAAAATTAATCCAAACCAGGCAAATAGAAGATTCCTTCTCAACTCTAAAACCAGGGTACCACTTGGATAATTTCATAGGACACTTCTCAACATAATACAACTGTTTTTCCCAAAGTCTATGAAAATCCCCTGGATCACAAAAATTAATGAAGAGGTGCCTGTTATCCATTAGACCAAAACTGCATCCACCTTTCAAATTTAAAGAAATAAAAAACCTTCTGATATCTGAGAGATCAGGTCTGCCATAAACAAACTTACCAACCAAAGATAACTCAAAAGGGCTTGCCATCCTCTGAATCTCATCCTTAGTATAGGAAAAGCTAATAGCATCTTTATTCATGTATGTTTTTTTATCCACTGTAATTAAAACAGGGGCAACAGCACAATTTTTAACAATATCAGAGAAAGATTTAAGCTGATCTTTATCCCCCATCACAACCAAATAACAGCCCAGCAGTAAAACAAGTCACAAAAAATAAAGGAAGGCCAAAGGGGCAAACCGTCAAAAGGATGGTGAATACCGCAGAACAGAGCGAAAAACAGCAGAGCACAGAATAAGAAATACACAGCCAAAGCAGAATAAAGGCAGAAAAGATGAAGTAAAGAAGAAAAGAGGGGAAAAAACCCACTCACAGCAAATACAGCCAGAAAAGAACCTTCAAAACTTGCCGCCAATCCAAAATCGGCAAAAGGAGGAAAAAAGAATCCCACCTCCAACTCCAGGAGAGGAACTCCAGCAAGGCACCAACCCCCCAAGCAAAGGAGAAACGTACCTTCGAAACCGCCAATCTCGTCGTCTGACAATGAAATAAGATCCCCCGCCAACCCGTTGTAATCGAAGTGCCTCCTTGCTTGCACCGTCTTCCCGCAAGCAAGCGTTCCAGCCTCCCTCAGTCAGCGATAGAAGGAGAAAACCGCTAAAGAAGACCAGTAATTAAGCCGTAACCGGCAAACATCCAGGAGCAATCCAGTCTCCACGAAATCCCAGGAGCGAGATCTCACAAAAGACGAAAAGCAAGAAACCGACGATCTAACCCCTTCCAATTGTCTTCTAAGAAGAATTAAGGGCAAAGGATTCTCACAAATCGAGCAGATCTTGCGGTGAATCCGTCACCCCAACCGAAGGAAGAAAGAAGAAGAAGAGCCGATCTCCCACCTCACTCAAAAGGAAACCGCCGATGAAGATTCAGCGATCAAGCCTCCCACAGACAACGAATCCGGAGAATAGCCGGCGAGAAGCCGGCGATTTCGCCGTCTGTGAAGGGCAAACTCCAAAATCTCTCCGATTTCTAGAGAGAGACGCTCCCGCCTAGAGAGAGAAGTTAATTTGAATACAATTGTGCGAGTATTCAATCGCATTTTAAGTTATACTTATAATTACACATCTATTTATTAGTATATCAATTAATTTTAAGAGAATAGACACTTTTTAAAACTGATTTATGATATATCAATAAATTTAAGTTAAATAGTGATATTTTTACAACTATTTATTATATTACGTTGAATTTCAAGAGAAGTACAAGTATTTAGAATATGATTTATTGCATAATAAGTTATTTTAACTGAATACAAGCAATTGTGTGAGTATTCAATTAGTTTTTATTGTATTCGATATTTGGCAATCTATTTAACTTGGCGATCTATACAATCAATATTTGGGGATCTATATTTGGCGATCTATTGTATACAATCAATATTTGGCGATCTATTCGGGATATTTGATTGCGTTTTAATGTAATACCTATAATTACACATCTATTTGTCAGTATATCGATCAATGTTAAGAGAATAGGCAATTTTTGGGACTGATTTATGACATATCAATGAATTTGAGTTAAATAGCGATATTTTTGCAGCTATTCAATGCATTACTTTGAATTTCAAGGTGAGTACAAGCATTTAGAGTACGATTCATTGCATAATAAATTATTTTAACTGAATACAAGCAACTGTGTAATCATTCAAGTAGTTTTTAATATGTTTGAAGAGAATATATGTAATTTGACTTTAATCTTATCTATATGAAAGTTTTTTAACATAATACTCTGATTACACACCTAATATTTGCTATATTAACGTATTTTAATTGAAAATTAATATTTGGCGATCTATTAGGGACATTTGATTGCGTTTTAAAGTAATACCTATAATTACACATCTATTTGTCAGTATATTGATTAATTTTAAGAGAATAGACTCTTTTAGGGTCGATTTATAATATATCAATGAATTTGAGTTGAATAGTGATATTTTTTCAGCTATTCATTGCATTACGTTGAATTCAAATCGAGTACAATTATTTTGAGTACGATTCATTGCATAATAAGTTATTTTAACTGAATACAAGTAATTGTGAGAGTATTCAATTAGTTTTTAATGTATTTGAAGAGAATATATGCAATTTGACTTTAATTTTGCCTATATGAAGATTTTTTAATATAATACTCTGATTACACACCTAATGTTTGCTATATTGATGTATTTCAATCGAAAATCAATATTTGGCGATCTATTCGGGATATTTGATTGCGTTTTAATGTAATACCTATAATTACACATCTATTTGTCAGTATATCGATCAATGTTAAGAGAATAGGCAATTTTTGGGACTGATTTATGACATATCAATGAATTTGAGTTGAACAGTGATTTTTTTACAGCTATTCACTGCATTACGTTGAATCCAAGTGGAGTACAAGCATTTAGAGTACGATTCGTTGCATAATAAGTTATTTTAACTGAATACAAGCAACAGTGTGATCATTCAATTAGTTTTTAATGTATTTGAAGAGAATATATGTAATTTGACTTTAATAGGCTCTTTTAGGGTCTCAGTTATGACATATCAATGAATTTGAGTTGAATAGTGATGTTTTTTCAGCTAATCATTGCATTACGTTGAATTTAAGTAGAGTATAAGTATTTAGAGTACGATTCATTTCATAATAAATTATGTTTTCTGAATAAAAGCAATTGTGTGAGTGTTTAATTTATTGTTAATGTATTTGAAGAGAATACATGTAATTTGACTTTAATTTTGCCTATAAGAAGGCTTTTAATATAATACTCTAATTACACACCTAATGTTTCTCCATATTGATGTATTTCAATTAAAAATTGATATTTGGCAGTCTAATAATATAATTGTGTTTTATTATAATACCTATAATTACACAACTTGTTGTCGATATATCGATTAAGTTTACGAGAATAGGCTCTTTCAGGGCCTGATTTATGACATATCAATGAATTTGAGTTGAACAGTGATTTTTTTACAGCTATTCACTGCATTACGTTGAATCCAAGTGGAGTACAAGCATTTAGAGTACGATTCGTTGCATAATAAATTATTTTAACTGAATACAAGCAACTGTGTGATCATTCAATTAGTTTTTAATGTATTTGAAGAGAATATATGCAATTTGACTTTAATCTTATCTATATGAATATTTTTTGAACATAATACTCTGATTACATACCTAATATTTTCTATATTGACGTATTTTAATTGAAAATTGATATTTGGCGATCTATTAGGGATATTTGATTGCGTTTTAATGTAATACCTATAATTACAAATCTAGTTGTCAGTATATCGATCAATTTTAAGAGAATAGGCTCTTTTAGGGTCTAATTTATGATATATATCAATGAATTTTAGTTGAATAGTGATTTTCTTGCAGCTATTCATTGCATTACGTTGAATTCAAGTGAAGTACAAGCATTTAGAGTACGATTTATTGCATAATAAGTTATTTTAACCGAAAATAAGCAATTGTCTGAGTATTTAATTAGTTTTTGTTGTTTTTAAATAGAATATATGCAATTTGACTTTAATCTTGTCTATATGAAAGTTTTTTAATATAATACTCTGATTACACACCTAATGTTCGCTATATTGACGTATTTCAATCAAAAATTGATATTTAGCGATCTATTTGGGATATTTGATTGTGTTTTAATGTAATACCTATAATTACCCATCTAGTTGTCAGTATATCGATCAATTTTAAAAGAACAGGTTCTTTTAGGATCTGATTTATGGCATATCAAGGAATTTGAGTTGAATAGTAATATTTTTGCAGCTATTCATTGCGTTACGTTGAATTCAAGGGGAGTACAAGCATTTAGAGTATTATTCATTGCATAATAAGTTATTTTAACTGAATATAAGCAATTGTGTGAGTATTCAATTAGTTTTTATTGAATTTGAAGAGAATAAATGCAATTTAACATTAATCTTGTCTATATAAAGTTTTTTAATATTATACTCTAACTACACACCTAATATTTGTTATATTAATGTATTTTAGTAAAAAAATGATATTTGACCATCTATTAGGGGCATTTGATAGCTTTTTAAAATAATCTCTATAATTATACATCTATTTATTAGTATATCGCTCAATTTTAAGAGAATAGGTTCTTTTATGGTCTGATTTATGACATATGAATAAATTTGAGTTGAATAGTGATATTTTTTCAGCTATTCATTGCATTACGTTGAATTCAAGTGGAGTACAAGTATTTAGAGTACGATTCATTGCATAATTAGTTATTTTAATCGAATACAAGCAATTGTGCGAGTATTTAATTAATTTTTATTATATTTGAAGAGAATATATACAATTTGACATTAATCTTGTCTATATGATGGTTTTTTAAAATAATACTCTGATTACATACCTAAGGTTTGCTATATTGATATATTTCAATCGAAAATCTATATTTGGCGATCTGTTAGGGATATTTGATTGTATTTTAATATAATACCTATAGTTACACATCTATTTATCAGTATATCGATCAATTTTAAGAGAATAGGCACTTTTTTAGGCTGATTTATGAGATATCAATGAATTTGAGTTAAATAGTGATGTTTTAGCAGATATAAATGAATTTCAAGAGGAGTACAAGCATTTAGAGTACAATTCATTACATAATAAGTTATTTTAATTGAATACAAGCAATTGCGTGAGTATTCAATTTGTTTTTATTATATTCGAAGAGAATATTTGCAATTTAACTTTGATATTGTCTATATGAAAGTTTGTTAACATAATACTCTAATTACACACCTAATATTTGTTAGATTGATGTATTTTAATCGAAAATTATTATTTGGCGATCTATTAGGGATATTTGATTGCGTTTTAATGTAATACCTATAATTACACGTTTCTTTGTCAGTATATCGATTAATTTTAAGAGAATAGGCTCTTTTACGGTCTGATTTAAGACATATCAATGAATTTGAGTTGAATTGTGATGTTTTTTCAACTATTCATTGCATTACGTTGAATTCAAGTGGAGTACAAGTATTTAGAGTACGATTCATTGCATAATAAGTTATATTAACTGAATAAAAGCAATTGTGTGAGTATTCAATTAGTTTTTAATTTATTTGAAAAGAATATATATGCAATTTGACCTTAATATTGTCTATATGAATATTTTTTAATATAATACTCTGATTACACACCTAATATTTGCTATATTATCGTATTTTAAAAGAAAATTGATATTTGGCGATCGATTAGGGACATTTGATTGTGTTTTAATGTAATACCTATAATTACACATCTATTTATCAGTATATCGATCAATTTTAATAGAATAGGCTCTTTTAGGGTCTCAGTTATGACATATCAATGAATTTGAGTTGAATAGTGATGTTTTTTCAGCTAATCATTGCATTACGTTGAATTTAAGTAGAGTATAAGTATTTAGAGTACGATTCATTTCATAATAAATTATGTTTTCTGAATAAAAGCAATTGTGTGAGTGTTCAATTTATTGTTAATGTATTTGAAGAGAATACATGTAATTTGACTTTAATTTTGCCTATAAGAAGGTTTTTAATATAATACTTTAATTACACACCTAATGTTTCTCCATATTGATGTATTTCAATTAAAAATTGATATTTGGCAGTCTAATAATATAATTGTGTTTTATTATAATACCTATAATTACACAACTTGTTGTCGATATATCGATTAAGTTTACGAGAATAGGCTCTTTCAGGGCCTGATTTATGACATATCAATGAATTTGAGTTGAACAGTGATTTTTTTACAGCTATTCACTGCATTACTTTGAATCCAAGTGGAGTACAAGCATTTAGAGTACGATTCGTTGCATAATAAGTTATTTTAACTGAATACAAGCAACTGTGTGATCATTCAATTAGTTTTTAATGTATTTGAAGAGAATATATGTAATTTGACTTTAATCTTATCTATATGAATATTTTTTGAACATAATACTCTGATTACATACCTAATATTTTCTATATTGACGTATTTTAATTGAAAATTGATATTTGGCGATCTATTAGGGATATTTGATTGCGTTTTAATGTAATACCTATAATTACAAATCTAGTTGTCAGTATATCGATCAATTTTAAGAGAATGGGCTCTTTTAGGGTCTAATTTATGATATATATCAATGAATTTTAGTTGAATAGTGATTTTCTTGCAGCTATTCATTGCATTACGTTGAATTCAAGTGAAGTACAAGCATTTAGAGTACGATTTATTGCATAATAAGTTATTTTAACCGAAAATAAGCAATTGTCTGAGTATTTAATTAGTTTTTGTTGTTTTTAAATAGAATATATGCAATTTGACTTTAATCTTGTCTATATGAAAGTTTTTTAATATAATACTCTGATTACACACCTAATGTTCGCTATATTGACGTATTTCAATCAAAAATTGATATTTAGCGATCTATTTGGGATATTTGATTGTGTTTTAATGTAATACCTATAATTACCCATCTAGTTGTCAGTATATCGATCAATTTTAAAAGAACAGGTTCTTTTAGGATCTGATTTATGGCATATCAAGGAATTTGAGTTGAAAAGTAATATTTTTGCAGCTATTCATTGCGTTACGTTGAATTCAAGGGGAGTACAAGCATTTAGAGTATTATTCATTGCATAATAAGTTATTTTAACAGAATAAAAGCAATTATGTGAGTATTCAATTAGTTTTTAATGTATTTGAAGAGAATATAAGCAATTTGACTTTAATCTTGCCTATATGAAAGTTTTTTAACATAATACTCTGATTACACACCTAATGTTCGCTATATTGACGTATTTCAATCAAAAATTGATATTTAGCGATCTATTAGGGACATTTGATTGTGTTTTAATGTAATACCTATAATTACCCATCTAGTTGTCAGTATATCGATCAATTTTAAAAGAACAGGTTCTTTTAGGATCTGATTTATGGCATATCAAGGAATTTGAGTTGAATAGTAATATTTTTGCAGCTATTCATTGCGTTACGTAGAATTCAAGTGGAGTACGAGCATTAGAGTACGATTCATTACATAATAAGTTATTTTAACCGAATACAAGCAATTGTCTGATCATTCAATTAGTTTTTAATGTATTTGAAGAGAATATATGCAATTTGACTTTAATATTGTCTATATGAAAGTTTTTTAACATAATACTCTGATTACACACCTAATGTTTGCTATATTGATGTATTTCAATCAAAAAATGATATGTGGTGATACATTAGGGACATTTGATGCATTTTAATATAATACCAGCAGTCATAGATTTTTTTGTTAGTATATCGATCAATTTTAAGAGAATAGGCTCTTTTAGAGATTGATTTATAACATATCCACGAATTTGAGTTGAATAGTGATGTTTTTGCAGCTATTCATTGCATTACGTTGAATTCAAGTGGAGTACAAGCATTTAGTGTATGATTCATTGCATAATAAGTTATTTTAACTGAATACAAGCAACTGTGTGATCATTCAATTAGTTTTTAATGTATTTGAAAAGAATATATGCAATTTGACTTTAATCTTATCAATATGAAAGTTTTTCAGAACATAATACTCTGATTACACACCTAATATTTGTTAGATTAACGTATTTTAATCGAAAATTAATATTTGGAGATCTATTAGGGACATTTGATTGCGTTTTAATGTAATACCTATAATTACACGTTTATTTGTCAGTATATCGATTAATTTTAAGAGAATAGGCTCTTTTACGATCTGATTTAAGACATCATTGAATTTGCGTTGAATAGTGATGTTTTTTCAGCTATTCATTGCATTATGTTGAATTCAAGTGGAGTACAAGCATTTAGAGTACGATTCATTGCATAATAAGTTATTTTAACTGAATAAAAGCAATTGTGTGAGTATTCAATTAGTTTTTAATGTATTTGAAGTGAATATTTGCAATTTGACCTTAATCTTGTCTATATGAAGGTTTTTAATATAATACTCTGATTACACACCTAATGTTTGCTATATTAATGTATTTCAGTTGAAAAATGATATGTGGTGATCTATTAGGGACATTTGATTGTATTTTAATATAATACCAATAATTACATATTTTTTGTTAGTATATCGATTAATTTTAAGAGAATAGGCTCTTTTAGAGACTGATTTTTGACATATCGATGAATTTGAGTTGAACAGTGATATTTTTGCAGCTATTTATTGTATTATGTTGAACACAAGTGAAGTACAAGCATTTAGTGTACGATTCATTACATAATAAGTCATTTTAACTGAATACAAGCAATTGCGTGAGTATTCAATTAATTTTTATTGTATTTGAAGAGAATATATGCAACTTGACTTTAATATTGTATATATGAAGGTTTTATAATATAATACTTTGATTACACACCTAATATTTGCTATATTATCGTATTTTAAATGAAAATTAATATTTGGCGATCGATTAGGGACATTTGATTGTGTTTTAATGTAATACCTATAATTATACATCTATTTATCAGTATATCGATCAATGTTAAGAGAATAGGCAATTTTTGGGACTGATTTATGACATATCAATGAATTTGATTTAAATAGTGATATTTTTACAGCTATTTAATGCATTACGTTGAAGTTCACGGGGAGTACAAGCATTTAGAGTACGATTCATTGCATAATAAGTTATTTTAACTGAATACAAGCAACTGTGTGATCATTTAATTAGTTTTTAATGTATTTGAATAGAATATATGCAATTTGACTTTAATCTTATCTATATGAAAGTTTTTTAACATAATACTCTTATTACACACCTAATATTTGCTATATTGATGTATTTTAATTGAAAATTGATATTTAGCGATCTATTAGGGACATTTGATTGCGTTTTAATTTAATACCTATAATTACACATCTATTTATCAGTATATCGATCAATGTTAAGAGAATAGGCATTTTTAGGGACTGATTTATGATATATCAATGAATTTGAGTTAAATAGTGATATTTTTTTAGCTATTCATTGCATTACGTTGAATTCCAAGGGGAGTAAATTTTGCCTATATGAAGGTTTTTTAATATAATACTCTGATTACACACCTAATGTTTGCTATATTATCGTATTTTAAACGAAAATTAATATTTGGCGATCGATTAGGGACATTTGATTGTGTTTTAATATAATACCTATAATTATACATCTATTTATCAGTATATCGATCAATGTTAAGAGAATAGGCAATTTTTGGGACTGATTTATGACATATCAATGAATTTGAGTAAAATAGTGATGTTTTTGCAGCTATTTAATGCATTACGTTGAAGTTCACGGGGAGTACAAGCATTTAGAGTACGATTCATTGCATAATATATTATTTTAACTGAATAAAAGCAACTGTGTGATCATTCAATTAGTTTTTATTGTATTTGAAGAGAATATATGCAATGTGACTTTAATTTTGCTTATATGAAGATTTTTTAACATAATACTTTGATTACACACCTAATGTTTACTATATTGATGTATTTCAATCGAAAATTGATATTTGGTTATCTATTAGGGACATTTGATTGTATTTTAAAATAATACCTATAATTATACATCTATTTATCAGTATATCGATTAATTTTCAGAGAATAAGCTCTTTTACGGTCTTATTTATAACATATCAATGAATTTGCGTTGAATAGTGATATTTTTGCAGCTATTCATTGCATTACGTTGAATTTCAAGGGGAGTACAAGCATTTAGAGTACGATTCATTGCATAATAAGTTATTTTAACTGAATACAAGTAATTGTGCGAGTATTTAATTAGTTTTTATTGTATTTGAACAGAATATATGCAATGTGACTTTAATTTTGCCTATATGATGGTTTTTTAACATAATACTTTGATTACACACCAAATATTTACTATATTGACGTATTTCAATCGAAAATTGATATTTGGCGATCTATTAGGGACATTTAATTGTGTTTTAATGTAATACCTATAATTACACATCTATTTATCATTATATCGATTAAGTTTTAGAGAATAGGCTCTTTTACGGTCTTATTTATGACATATCAATGAATTTGCGTTGAAAAGTGATGTTTTTGCAGTTATTCATTGCATTACGTTGAATTTCAAGGGGAGTACAAGCATTTAGAGTACGATTCATTGCATAATAAGTTATTTTAACTTAATACAAGCAATTGTGTGATCATTCAATTAGTTTTTAATGCATTTGAAGAGAATATATGTAATTTGACTTTAATCTTATCTATATGAAAGTTTTTTAACATAATACTCTGATTACACACCTAATATTTGCTATATTGACGTATTTTAATTGAAAATTGATATTTGGCGATCTATTAGGGACATTTGAATGCGTTTTAATATAATCTCTACAATTATACATCTATTTATTAGTATATCACTCAATTTTAAGAGAATAGGCTCTTTTATGATCTAATTTATGACATGAATAAATTTGAGTTGAATAGTGATGTTTTTTCAGCTATTCATTGCATTACATTGAATTCAAGTGGAGTACAAGTATTTAGAGTATTATTTATTGCATAATAAGTTATTTTAACCAAATACAAGCAATTGTGCGAGTATTCAATTAATTTTTATTATATTTGAAGAGATTATTTGCAATTTGACCTTAATCTTGTCTATATGATGGTTTTTTAGAATAATACTCTGATTACATCCCTAATGTTTGCTATATTAATGTATTTCAATCAAAAATCTATATTTGGCGATCTATTAGGGATATTTGATTGTATTTTAATGTAATACCTATAGTTACACATCTATTTGTCAGTATATCGATCAATTTTAAGAGAATATGCACTTTTTTTGGCTGATTTATGAGATATCAATGAATTTGAGTTAAATAGTGATGTTTTTACAGATATCAATGAATTTCAAGAGGAGTACAAGCATTTAGAGTACAATTTATTGCATAATAAGTTATTTTAACTGAATACAAGCAATTGCGTGAGTATTCAATTTATTTTTATTATATTCGAAGAGAATATTTGCAATTTAACTTTGATATTGTCTATATAAAAGTTTGTTAACATAATACTCTAATTACACACCTAATATTTGTTAGATTGACGTATTTTAATCAAAAATTGATATTTGGCGATCTATTAGGGATATTTGATTGTGTTTTATTGTAATACCTACAATTACACGTTTATTTGTCAGTATATCAATTAA
This sequence comes from Apostasia ramifera, assembly GCA_019297695.1. Classification (NCBI taxonomy): domain Eukaryota; kingdom Viridiplantae; phylum Streptophyta; class Magnoliopsida; order Asparagales; family Orchidaceae; genus Apostasia; species Apostasia ramifera. Next base: position 4,153 of record JAEMOT010003121.1, on the reverse strand, counting down.
TTTTAAGAGAATAGACTCTTTTACGATCTGATTTAAGACATATCAATGAATTTGAGTTGAATAGTGATGTTTTTTCAGCTATTCATTGCATTACGTTGAATTCAAATGGAGTACAAGCATTTAGAGTACGATTCATTGCATAATAAGTTATTTTAACTAAATAAAAGTAATTGTGTGATTATTCAATTAGTTTTTAATGTATTTGAAGAGAATATATGCAATTTGACCTTAATCTTGTCTATATGAAGGTTTTTTAATATAATACTCTGATTACACACCTAATATTTGGTATATTATCGTATTTTAAACGAAAATTGATATTTGGCGATCGATTAGGGACATTTGATTGTGTTTTAATGTAATACCTATAATTACACATCTATTTGTCTGTATATCGATCAATTTTAAGAGAATAGGCTCTTTTAGGGTCTTATTTATGACATATCAATGAATTTGAGTTGAATAATGATATTTTTTCAGCTAATCATTGCATTACGTTTATTTTAAGTGGAGTACAAGTATTTAGAGTACGATTCATTGCATAATAAATTAATTTTACTGAGGTTTTGCTGGCAGTTTGCTGGGTTGTTTTCCTTGGTCCCTCCTGTTTCTTTTTCTGCTGCAGTTAGGGATTGGGGTGCAGTTTGCTTTTTGCAACAAATTATTGTTGCACGGAGGTTCTGTTTTCTGCTTTTCTGCAGCAGATTGAGGCTGGAGGCAGTCTCTTTCTGTATTTTCCGCACTGTTGATGTTTTGCTGTAGAATTTAGAACTAGAATTGAGGCTTTTTTGGCTGCAGTTTTTTAGCTACACTTCAATTGGAGTGTGATTTTGCTACAGGTGGTTAGTTTTTGTGGAGGTGACTGCTGTAGATTCTTTTGTGGCTGTTTTGTGTTTCTCTTTGGTTTTGTAGGCTGCTTTCCTTTGCTGCAGTGTCCTCCTGCAGTGGGCTCTAGAAGGTTGCAAGTTTGGCAGGATTGCAGAAGATGGATGCGAAGTTTCAGTTGCAGATCCCTCTGTTTTCTGAGGATTGCAGCTGATACGCCTCACTGGATATTTGAAGGCTGCTTGGTTTTATTTCAGCTTTTGATGTATCTGTTCTTGAGCCTTTTGATCTTTCAGAGATAGTGATGTTTTTATCTTGGCATGGTTCTCCTCTTCTTTGGGTTTCTTCTTCCTCTTTTGTAAGGGAGTACTCCTTGTTTTATTTCCATGTCTTTTCCATGTAAGGGAGTTAGTACTCCTTATTTTCTTATTATAATATTTAGCATGTAGTTTAGGTTCTTGTTTGCCAGCTGGGGGCTGGATGAATAAGAACTCCCCCCCTCCGTGTGAGGGTTTCTATTAAAACAAATAAATAAATAAATAAATAAATAAATAAATAAATAAATTATTTTTACTGAATAAAAGAAATTGTGTGCGTATTCAATTAGTTGTTAATATATTTGAAGAGAATACATGCAATTTGACTTTAATTTTGCCTATATGAAAGTTTTTTAACATAATACTCTGATTACACACCTAATATTTTCTCTATTGACGTATTTCAATCAAAAATTGATATTTGGCAGTCTAATAGGGACATTTGATTGTGTTTTATTGTAATACATATAATTATACATCTTGTTGTGAGTATATCGATTAATTTTATGAGAATAGGCTCTTTTAGGGTCTAATTTATGACATATCAATGAATTTGAGTTGAATAGTAATTTTTTTGCAGCTATTCATTGCATTACGTTGAATCCAAGTGGAGTACAAGCATTTAGAGTACGAATCCAAGTGGAGTACAAGCATTTACGTTGAATTTTTGTTGTATTTAAAGAGAATATATGCAATTTGACTTTTATATTATCTATATGAAGATTTTTAACGTAATACTCTGATTACACAACTAATATTTACTATATTGACGTATTTTAATTGAAATTTGATATTTGGCGATCTATTGGGGACATTTGATTGCGTTTTAATGTAATACCTATAGTTACACATCTATTTGTTTGTATATCGATCAATTTTAAGAGAATAGGCTCTTTTAGGGTCTGATTTGTGACATATCAACGAATGTGATTTGAATAGTGATATTTTTTCAGCTAATCGTTGCATTACGTTGAATTCAAGTAGAGTACAGGTATTTAGAGTACGGTTCATTGCATAATAAGTTATTTTAACTGAATACAAGCACTTGAGTGAGCATTCAATTAGTTTTTAATGTATTTGATGAGAATATATGTAATTTGATTTTAATCTTGTCTATATGCAGGTTTTTTAACATAATACTCCAATTACACACCTAATGTTCGCTATATTGACGTATTTTAATCGAAAATTAAAATTTGGTGATCTATTAGGGACATTTGATTATGTTTTAATGTAAAACCTATAATTACACATCTATTTATCAGTATATAGATTAATTTTAAGAGAATACGCTCTTTTACGGTTTGATTTATGATATATCAATGAATTTGAGTTAAATAGTGACATTTTTGCAGTTATTCATTGCATTACGTTGAACTCATGTGGAGTACATGCATTTAGAGTACGATTCATTACATAATAAGTTATTTTAACTGAATACAAGCAATTGTGTGAGTATTCAATTAATTTTTATTGTATTCGAAGAGAATATATGCAATTTGACTTTAATATTGTATATATGAAGGTTTTATAATATAATACTCTGATTACACACCTAATGTTTGCTATATTATTGTATTTTAATCAAAAATTGATATTTGGTGATCTATTATGGACATTTGATTGCGTTTTAATGTAATACCTATAATTACACATCTATTTTTCAGAATATCGATCAAGTTTAAGAGAATAGGCTCTTTTAGGGTCTGATTTATGACATATCAACGAATTTGAGTTAAATAGTAATGTTTTTTCAGCTATTTATTGCATTACGTTGAATTCAAGTAGAGTACAGGTATTTGTAGTACAGTTCATTGCATAATAAGTTATGTTAACTGAATACATGCAATTGTGTGAGTATTAAATTAGTTTTTAATGTATTTGAAGAGAATATATGCAATTTGACTTTAATCTTATCTATATGAAGGTTTTTTAACATAATACTCCGATTACACACCTATTATTTGCTATATTGACGTATTTTAGTCGAACATTAATATTTATCGATCTATTAGGGATATTTGATTGCGTTTTAATATAATATCTATAATTACACATCTATTTATCAGTATATCAATTAATTTTAAGAAAATAGGCTCTTTTACGGTCTGATTTATGACATATGAATGAATTTGAGTTGAATAGTGATATTTTTGCAGCTATTCATTCCATTACGTTGAATTCAAGTGGAGTATAAGCATTTAGTGTACGATTCATTGCATAATAAGTTATTTTAAGTGAATACAAGCAATTGTGTGAGTATTCAATTAGATTTTATTGTATTTAAAAAGAATATATGAAATTTAACTTTAATCTTGTCTATATCAAGTTTTTTAACATTATACTCTAATTACACACCAAATATTTGCTATAATGATGTATTTCAGTCAAAAAATGATATTTGGCGATCTATTAGGGACATTTGATTGTGTTTTAATGTAATACCTACAATTATACATCTATTTATCAGTATATCGATCAATTTTAAGAGAATAGGCTCTTTTACGGTCTGATTTATGACATATGAATGAATTTGAGTTGAATAGTGATGTTTTTGCAGCTATTCATTCCATTACGTTGAATTCGAGTGGAGTACAAGCATTTAGAGTACGATTCATTGCATAATAAGTTATTTTAACTGAATACAAGCAATTGTGCGAGTATTCAATTAGTTTTTATTGTATTTGAAGAGAATATATGCAATTTGACCTTAATCTTGTTTATATGAAGTTTTTTTAACATAATACTCTGATTACATACCTAATGTTGGCTATATTGATGTATTTCAATCAAAAATCTATATTTGGACATCTATTAGGGATATTTGATTGTGTTTTAATGTAATACCTATAATTACACATCTATTTAAAAGTATATCGATCAATTTTAAGAGAATAGGCTCTTTAAGATTCTGATTTATGATATATCAATAAATTTGAGTTGAATACTGATGGTTTTTCGGCTATTCATTACATTACGTTGAATTCAAGTGCAGTACAGGTATTTGGAGT
>JAEMOT010003120.1:179807-277321 GCA_019297695.1 Apostasia ramifera | reverse complement strand
CCGCTGTGCGCGATGCAGCCGGCGACCGCTGCGCGGAGCGGCCGCGCGACAGGGACCTGAGTGTAATTTGCCCTTTATAATATGAGTTGCTATATAACAAAATATTACAATCGAATATAAGCTTTTATGTGGTAATTAGATAAAATATCAATACCTATTGACAGAATATGTGTATTTAGAGCTTGCTTAGTTAAATTACAATGCATTTTAATTAAATAATGATAATTATATAACTATTCAGTGACACAACAGCTAAGTTCTTGCTAAAAAAAGCTTATAGAAATCATTTTATTATAAATTTGTGCATTTTTGCAGAATGCACAAAGCTGTACAGCTATTATATGATACATAGCTTTACATCTTATCTGAATATCTTTATTGAGTGACTTGTTAAATAATTATAAAGGTATTTCATTTTAATTCAAGTGGTTATATAATTATAGGATGATGTATTGATATATTTTAGCTGAACATATGCATTTAGAGACTAATGATCAATGTGTTACAACTTATTAGTATATGTAATACCTACAATTACACCTCTTTTTGTCAATATATCGACTAATATTTAGAAAATAGGTTATTTTAGGAACTGATTTATAAAATATTAATGAATTTGAGTTAAATAGTGAAGTTTTTGTAACTATTTATTACATTACGTTGAATTCAAGTGTTGTACGAGCATTCAGAGTACGATTAATTGCATAATACGTTATTTTAACTGAATAGAAGCAATTGTGTGAGTATTCAATTAGTTTTTAGGGATAATTACCCACATGCCACATAAATCTTCATATATTACATCACACACACTTTCTTCACAATCCATAGTGTAAATTTTGTGAAGAAAATGTGTGTGGTGTAATATTAAAAAGTTTGTGTGGCATGCAGGTAAATGCTCCTAGTTTTTATTGTATTTAAAGAGAATATATACTGTTTAATTTTGATATTATCTATATGAAGGTTTTTAACATAATACTCCGATTACACACCTAATGTTTGCTATATTAATGTATTTCAATCGAAAATTTATATTTAGCGATCTAATAGGGACATTTGATTGCGTTTTAAAATAATATCTACAATTACACAAGTTTTTATCAGTATATCGATCAATTTTAGGAGAATAGGCACTTTTAGGGACTGATTTATGACATATCAATGAATTTGTATTAAATAGTGATGTTTTTGCAGCTATTAATTGCATTACATTGAATTCAAGTATTATACGAACATTCAGAGTACGATTCATTATATAATACGTTATTTTAATTGAATACAAGCAATTGTTTGAGTATTTAATTAGTTTTTATTATATTTGAAGAGAATATATACAGTTTGACTTTGATCTTATCTATATAAAGATTTTTTAATATTATAATCTAATTATACACCTAATATTTGTTATATTGATGTATTTCAATCGAAAATTGATATTTGGCGATCTATTAGGGATATTTGATTGCGTTTTAATGTAATACTTATAATTACGCATCTTTTTGTCAGTATCTTGATCAAGTTTAAGAGAATAGGCTCTTTTCAGGACTGATTTATGATATATCAATGAATTTGTGTTGAATAGTGATGTTTTTGCCGCTATTCATTGCATTACGTTGAATTCAAGTGTTGTACAAGCATTCAAAGTACGATTAATTGCATAATACGTTATTTTAACTGAATACAAGTAATTTTGTGAGTATTCAATTAGTTTTTATTGTATTTGAAGAGAATATATGTAATTTGACTTTGATCTTGTCTATATGAAGGTTTTTTAATATAATACTATGATTACACACCTAATGTTTGTGATATTGCTGTATTTTAATCAAAAATTGATATTCGACAATCTACTAGGAATATTTGATTGTATTTTAATGTGATACCCACAATTATACATTTTATTATCAGTATATCGATCAATTTTAAGAGAATAAGCTCTTTTAGGGACTGATTTAAGACATATCAATGAATTTGAGTTAAATAGTGATATTTTTGCAGCTATTCCTTGTATTAAGTTGAATTCAAGTGAAATCCATGAATTTGAAGTACGATTTATTACATAATAAGTTATGTTAACTGAATGCTAGCTATTATATGAGTATTCAATTAGTTTTATTATATTTGATGATAATAAAAGCAATTTGACTTTAATATTGTCAATATGAAAGTATTTTAACGTAATACCCACATTACATGACTAATATTTGTAATATTGATGTATTTTAATCGAAAATCATTGTTTGGCATCGATTAGTGACCTTTGATTGCGTTTTAATGTCATAACTACAAAAACATATCTTTTTATCAGTATATCGATCAATTTTAAGAGAATAGGCTCTTTTAGGGACTGATTTATGACATATCAATGAATTTGAGTTGAATTGTGATATTTTTGCTGCAATTCATTGCATTACCTTGAATTCAAGTGCAGTACAAGCATTCAGAGTACGATTCATTACATAATAAGTTATTTTAACTAAATACAAGCAATTTTGTGACTATTTAATTAGTTTTTATTATATTTGAAGAGATATATGCAATTTAACTTTGATCTTATCTATATGAAAATTTTTTAATATAATACACTAATTATACACCTAATGTTTATTATATTGATGTATTTCAATCGAAAATTAATATTTAGCAATCTATTAGGGATATTTGATTGCATTTTAATATAATACCTGTAATTACGCATTTTTTTGTCAGTATCTCGATCAAGTTTAAGAGAATAGGCTCTTTTCGGGACTGATTTATGACATATCAATGAATTTGTGTTAAATAGTGATGTTTTTGCTGCTATTCATTGCATTACGTTGAATTCAAGTGTTGTAAGAGCATTCAAAGTACGATTCATTGCGTAATACATTATTTTAACTGAATACAAGCAATTATGTGAGTATTCAATTAGTTTTTATTATATTTGAAGATAATATATGCAGTTTGACTTTGATCTTGTCTATATGAAAGTTTTTTAATATTACACTCTGAATTCACACCTAATATTTACTATATTGATGTATTTCAATCAAAAATTAATATTTGACGATCTATCAGCGACATTTGATTGCGTTTTAACGTAATACCTATAATTACACAATTTTTTGTCAGTATATTTAATAATTTTAGAAGAATAGACTCTTTTAGGGACTAGTTTATGACATATCAATTAAATTGAGTTGAATATTTTTGCAGCTATTCATTGCATTACGTTGAATTTAAGTGTTGTACAAGCATTCAGAGTATGATTCATTACATAATAAGTTATTTTAACTGAATACAAGCAATTTTGTCAGTATTCAATTAGGTTTTATTGTATTTGAGAGAATGTATGCAGTTTAACTTTGATCTTGGCTATATGAAAGTTTTTTAACATAATACTCTAATTACACACCTAATGTTTGCTATATTTATGTATTTCAATCGAAGATTGATATTTAGAGATCTATTAGGGACATTTGATTGCATTTTAATATAATACCTACAATTACACATCTTTTTGTTAGTATATCGATCAAGTTTTAGAGAATAGTCTATTTTAGGGACGGATTTATGACATATCAATGAATTTATGTTGAATAGTGATGTTTTTGTAGCTATTCATTGCATTACGTTGAATTCAAGTGTTATACAAGTATTCAAAGAACGATTCATTGCGTAATATATTATTTTAACTGAATACAAGCAATTTTATCAGTATTCAATTAGTTTTTATTTTCTTTGAAGAGGATATATATGTAGTTTGACTTTGATCTTTTCTATATGAAGGTTTTTCAATATTATACTCTGATTACACAACTAATATTTGCTATATTAATGTATCTCAATCGAAAATTAATATTTGGCGATCTATTAGGGATATTTGATTGTGTTTTGATATAATACCTGCAATTACATATTTTTTCGTCAGTATATCGATCAGTTTTAGGAGAATAGACTCTTTTAGGGACTGATTTATGACATATTAGCGAATTTGAGTAGAATAGTGTTGTTTTTGCAGATATTCATTGCATTACGTTGAATTCTAGTGGAGTACAAGCATTCAGAGTACGATTCATTGCATAATATATTATTTTAACTGAATACAAGTAATTTTGTGAGTATTCAATTAGTTTTTACTGTATTTGATGAGAATATATGTAATTTAACTTTGATCTTGTCTGTATGAAGGTTGTTTAACATAATACTCAGATTACACTCCTAATGTTTGCGATATTACTGTATTTACATTGAAATTTGATATTTGACGATCTATTAGGGATATTTGATTGCGTTTTAATGTAATACCCACAATTACACATCTTTTTATTAGTATATCGATCAAGTTTAAAAGAATATGCTCTTTTAGAGACTGATTTATGAGATATCAATGAATTTTAGTTGAATAGTGATGTTTTTGCAGTTATTCAAGTGGTGTAGAAGCATTCAGAGTACAATTCATTGCATAATACGTTATTTTAACTAAATACAAGCAATTGAGTGAGTCTTCAATTAGTTTTTATTGTATTTGAAGAGAATATATGCAATTTGTCTTTGATCTTGTCTATATGAAGGTTTTTAACATTATACTCTGATTACATACCTAATGTTTGCTATATTAATATATTTCAATCGAAACTTGATATTCGGCCATCTAATATGGATATTTGATTGCGTTTTAAGGTAATACCTACAATTACACAACTTTTTGTCAGTATATCGATCAATGTTAGGAGAATAGGCTCTTTTAGAGACTGGTTTATGACATATCAATGAATTTGAGTTGACTAGTGATGTTTTTGCTGCTATTCATTGCATTACGTTGAATTCAAGTATTGTACAATATTATTTTAACTGAATACAAGCAATTGTGTGAGTATGCAATTAGGTTTTATTGTATTTGAAGAGAATATATGCAGTTTGACTTTGCTCTTATCTATACGAAGGTTTTTTAATATAATATTCTGATTACAAACCTGATGTTTGCTATATTGATGTATTTACATCGAAAATTGATATATTGATGTATACACATCTATTTGTCAGTATATCAATTAATGTAAAGAGAATAAGCTCTTTTAGGGTTTGATTTATGACATATCAATGAATGTGAGTTGAATTACATTTTTACAGTTATTCATTGCATTACATTGAATTTAAGTAGAGTACAAGCATTCAGAGTACAATTCATTGCTTAATATGTTATTTTAACGAATACAAGCAATTTTGCGAGTATTAAATTAGTTTTTATTGTATTTGAAAAGGATATATATAATTTGACTTTGATCTTGTCTATATGAAGGTTTTTTAACATAATACTCTGATTACGAACCTAGTGTTTGCTATATTTATGTATTTACATCAAAAACTAATATTTGGCGATCTATTAGTGAAATTTGATTGTATTTTAATGTAATACCTATAATTACATATCTTTGTGTCAGTATATCGATCAAGTTTAAGAGAATAGGCTCTTTTAGGGATTGATTTATGATATATCAATGAATTTGAGTTGAATAATGAAGATTTACACCTATTCATAGCATTACGTTGAATTCAAGTTGTGTACAAGCATTCAGAGTACGATTCATTGCATAATACGTTATTTTAACTGAATACAAGCAATTGTGTGAGTAGTCAATTAGTTTTTATTGTATTTGAAGAGAATATATATAATTTCACTTTGATCTTGTCTATATGAAGGTTATTTGACATTATACTCTGATTACACACCTAATATTTGTTATATTTATGTATTTCAATCGAAAATTGATATTTGACTATCTATTAGGGATATTTGATTGTGTTTTAAAGTAATGCCCCACAATTGCACATCTTTTTGTCAGTATATCGATCACGTTTAAGAGAATAGACTCTTTTCGAGACTGATTTATGACAAATCAATGAATTTGTGTTGAATAGTGATGTTTTTGTCTCTATTCATTGTATTGCATTGAATTCAAGTGAAATACAAGCATTCAGAGTACGATTTATTGCATAATACATTACTTTAACTGAATATAAGTAATTGAGTGAGTATTCAATTAGTTTTTATTGTATTTGAAGAGAATATATGCAGTTTGACTTTGATCTTGTCTATATGAAGGTTGTTTAACATAATACTCTGATTACACACCTAATATTTGCTATATTGATATATTTCATTTGAAAATTAGTATTTGGCTATCAAATAGGGACATTGAATTGCGTTTTAATATAATACCTATAATTACATAATATTTTGTCAGTATATCTTTCAATTTTAGGAGAACCTACTCTTTTATGGCCTGGTTCATGACATATCAATTAATTTGAGTTGAATCATGTTTTTTCAGCTATTCATTGCATTACGTTGAATTCAAGTAGAGTACAAGCATTCAGAGTATGATTCATTGCATAATATGTTATTTTAACTGAATACAAGCAATTGTGTGAATATCAAATTACTTTTTATTGTATTTGAAGAGAATATAAGCAGTTTGACTTTGATCTTGTCTATATTATGGTTGTTTAATGTTTACTATATTAATGTATTTCAATCAAAAATTGATATTTGACGATCTTATACGAATATTTGATCGCGTTTTAAGGAAATACCTACAATTACACAACTTTTTGTGAGTATATCGATCAATGTTAGGAACATAGGCTCTTTTAGGGACTGGTTTATGATATATCAATGAATTTGAGTTGACTAGTGATGTTTTTGCAGCTATTCATTGTATTACGTTGAATTCAAGTAGAGTACAAGCATTCAGAGTACAATTCATTGCATAATATATTATTTTAACTGAATACAAGTAATTTTATGAGTATTTAATTAGTTTTTATTGTATATACGTAATTCGACTTTGATCTTGTCTGTATAAAGATTTTTTAACATTATACTCTGATTACATATTAAATGTTTGCGATATTGATGTATTTCAATTGAAAATTGATATTTGATGATCTATTAGGGATATTTGATTGTGTTTTAATGTAATACCAATAATTACACATCTTTTTGTCACTTTATCGATCAAGTTTAAGAGAATAGGCTCTTTTAGGGACTGATTTATGACATATCAATAAATTTGTGTTAAATAGTGATGTTTTTGCAGCTATTCATTGCATTACGTTAAATTCAAGTATTGTACAATGTTATTTTAACTGAATACAAGCAATTGTGTGAGTATGCAATTAGGTTTTATTGTATTTGAAGAGAATATATGCAGTTTGACTTTGCTCTTATCTATACGAAGGTTTTTTAATATAATATTCTGATTACAAACCTGATGTTTGCTATATTAATGTATTTACATCGAAAACTGATATTTGGCGATCTATTAGTGATAATTGATTGCGTTTTAATTTAATACCTATAATTACACATCATTTTGTTAGTATATCGATCAAGTTTAAGAGAATATGCTTTTTTGAAGCTATTCATTGCATTACGTTGAAGTCCAGTTGTGTACAAGCATTCAGAGTACGATTCATTGCAAAATATGTTATTTTAAATGAATACAAGTAATTGTGTGAGTATTCAATTGTTGTTTATTGTATTTGAAGAGAATATATGCAATTTGATTTTGATCTTGTCTATATGAAGGTTATTTAATATTATAATCTGATTACACACCTAATATTTACTTTATTTATATATTTCAATCGAAAATTGATATTTAGCAATCTATTAGGGACATTTGATTGAATTTTAATGTAATACCTGCAAAAACATATCTTTTTGTCAGTATATCGATTCCGTTTAAGAGAATAGGCTCTTTTCGAGACTGATTTATGACATATCAATTAATTTGTGTTGAATAGTGATATTTTTGCCGCTATTCATTGCATTACGTTGAAATTCAAGTGGAGTACAAGAATTCAGAGTACGATTTATTGCATAATACGTTATTTTAATTGAATACAAGCAATTGTGTGAGTATTCAATTAGGTTTTATTATTTTTGAAGAGAATATATGCGGTTTGATTTTGATCTTGTCTATATGAAGGTTTTTTAACATAACACTCTGATTACACACTTAATGTTTGCTATATTAATGTATTTCAATCGAAAATTAATATTTGACGATCTAATAGGGACATTGGATTGCGTTTTAATATAATACCTTCAATTACACAACTTTTTGTCAGTATATCGATCAAGTTTAAGAGAATAGGCTCTTTTAGGGAGTGATTTATAACATATAAATGAATTTAAGTTGAATAGTGATGTTTTTGCAGCTATTCATCGCATTACGTTGAATTCAAGTGTAGTACAAGCATTCAAAGTACAATTCATTGCATAATATTAGGGGTGACAAAATGGGTTGGCTGGTCGGGTTCGGGTCGAACCCGAATCCGACCCAACCCAAATAGCTTCAACCCGAACCCGACCTATTTATTAAATGGGTCAAAATTCATGACCCGAACCCGACCCGATTAATAAATGGGCCGGATTGGCGGGTCGACCAGACCCGTTTAATAAATGGGTCAAAATTCGTGACCCATACCCAAAATTTGCGGGTTAGGTTCGGGTCGGGTTCACGGGTCGGGTCATATATTGCCACCCCTACATAATATATTATTTTAACTGAATACAAGCAATTTTCTCAGTATTTAATTAGTTTTTATTGTATTTGAAGAGAATATATGCAGTTTGACTTTGATCTTGTCTATATTAAGGTTTTTTAACATAATACTACATAATATGCAGTTTGCTATATTAATGTATTTAAATCGAAAATTGATATTTGGCGATCTAATACGGACATTTGATTGTGTTTTAATATAATACCTATAATTACACAACTTTTTGTCAGAATATTGATTAATTTTAGTAGAATAGGCTCTTTTAGGGACTTGTTTATGACATATCAATGAATTTGAGTTGACTAGTGATGTTTTTGCTTCTATTCATTGCATTACGTTGAATTCAAGTGGAGTTTAAGCATTCAGAGCACGATTCATTGCATAATATATTATTTTAATTGAATACAAGCAATTGTGTTAGTATTCAATTAGTTTTTATAGTATTTGAAGACAATATATGTAATTTGACTTTGATCTTGTCTATATAAAAGTTTTTTAACATAATACTCGGATTACACCAAAAGTTTGCGATATTGCTATATTACAATTGAAAATTGATATTTGGCGATCTATTAGGGATATTTGACTGTATTTTAATGTAATACCAATAATTACACATCTTTTTATCAGTATATCGATCAAGTTTAAAAGAATAGTCTATTTTCGGGACTGATTTATGAGATATTAATGAATTTTAGTTGAATAGTATTGTTTTGGCAGCTATTCATTGCATTACGCTGAATTTAAGTATAGTACAAGCATTCAGAGTACGATTCATTGCATAATAAGTTATTTTAACTGAATACAAGCAATTTTGTTAGTATTCAATTAGGTTTTATTGTATTTGAATAGAATATATGCAGTTTAACTTTGATCTTGTCTATATGAAAGTTTTTTAACATAATATTCTGATTACACCCTAATGTTTGCTATATTAATATATTTCAATCGAAAATTGATATTTGGCGATCTAATAGGGATATTTGATTGCGTTTTAATGTAATACCCACAATTACTCATCTTTTTGTTAGTATATTGATCAATTTTAAGAGAATAGGTTCTTTTAGGGACTGGTTTATGACATATCAATGAATTTGAGTTGATGTTTTTGCATCTATTCATTGCATTACATTTAATTCAAGTGTAGTACAAGCATTCATAGTATAATTCATTGCATAATAAGTTATTTTAACTGAATATAAGTAATTTTATGAGTATTCAATTAGTTTTTATTGTATTTGATGAGAATATATGTAATTTGACTTTGATCTTGTCTATATGAAGGTTTTTTAAAATAATACTATGATTACACAACTAATATTTATGATATTATTGTATTTCAGTCGAAAATTGATATTCGACAATCTATTAGGGATATGTGATTGTGTTTTATTGTAATACCTACAATTATATATCTTTTTGTTAGTATATCGATTAAGTTTAAGAGAATAGGTTGTTTTAGGGAGTAAACATTAGGTATGTAATCAGAGTATTATGTTATAAAACCTTCATATAGACAAGATCAGAGTTAAACTGCATATATTCTCAACTAATACAATAAAAACTAATTGAATACTCACACAATTGCTTGTATTCAGTCAAAATAATATATTATGCAATGAATCATACTCTGAATGCTAGTACAACACTTGAATTCAACATAATGCAATGAATAGCGGCAAAAACATCACTATTCAACACAAATTCATTGATATGTCATATATTAGTCTCTAAAAGAGCCTATTCTCCTAAAATTGATCGTTATACTGACAAAAAGTTCTGTAATTATAGATATTACATTAAAACGCCACCAAATGTCCCTATTCGATCGCCAAATATCAATTTTCGATTGAAATACATTAATATAGCAAATATTAGGTGTGTAATCAGAGTATTATGTTAAAACATTTTCATATAGACAAGATCAAAGTTAAACTGCATATATTCTATTCAAATACAATAAAACTTAATTGAATACAGACAAAATTGCTTGTATTCAGTTAAAATAACTTATTATGCAATGAGTCGTACTCTAAATGCTTGTACTACACTTGAATTCAGCGTAATGCAATGAATAGCTGCAAAAACATCACTATTCAACTAAAATTCATTAATATGTCATAAATCAGTCCCGAAAATAGACTATTCTCTTAAACTTGATCGATATACTAACAAAAAGATGTGTAATTGTTGGTATTTCATTAAAACGCAATCAAATATCCCTTATAGATTGCTAAATATCAATTTTCTTTTGAAATACATCAATATAGCAAATATTAGGTGTGTAATCAGAGTATAATATTAAAAAACCTTCATATAGACAAGATCAAAATCAAATTCCATATATTCTCTTCAAATACAATAAAAACTAATTGAATACTCTCACAATTGCTTATATTAAGTTAAAATAACGTATTATGCAATGAATCATACTGTGAATGCTTGTACACCACTTGAATTCAACGTAATGCAATGAATAGCTGCAAACACATAGTGATTCAACTCAAATTCATTGATATGTCCTAAATCACATCAAAATACAATCAAATATCCCTAATAGATCGCCAAATATGAAATTTCGATTTAAATACAGCAATATCACAAATATTAGGTGTGTAATAAGAGTATTATGTTAAAATCTCTTCATACATACAAGATCAAAGTCAAAATATATATTCGCCTCAAATACAGTAAAAACTAATTGAATATTGACAAAATTGCTTGTATTCAGCTAAAATAACATATTATGCAATGAATTGTACTCTGAATACTTATACTCCACTTGAATTCACGTAATGCAATGAATAGCTTCAAAAACATTACTATTCAACACAAATTCATTGATATGTCAAAAATCCGTCCCTAAAAGAGTCTATTCTCTTAAACTTGATTAATATAATGATAAAAAGATGAGTAATTATTGGTATTACATTAAAACGCAATCAAATGTCTCTTATAAATTGCTAAATATTAATTTTCTGTTGAAATACATCAATATAGCAAATATTAGGTGTGTAATCAGAGTATAATGTTAAAAAACCTTCATATAGACAAGATCAACGTCAAATTGCATATATTCTCTTCAAATACAATAAAAACTAATTGAATACTCACAAAATTGCTTGTATTCATTTAAAATAACATATTATGCAATGAATCATACTTTGAATGCTTGTACAACACTTGAATTCAATGTAACGCAATGAATAGCTGCAAAAATGATCGATATACCGACAAAAGAAGTGTAATTGTTTGTATTACACTAAAACGCAATCAAGTGTCCCTTATAGATTGCTAAATATCAATTTTCTGTTGAAATACATCAATATAGCAAATATTAGGTGTGTAATCAGAGTATTATGTAAAAATCTCTTCATATAGACAAGATCAAAGTCAAACTGCATATATTCTCTTCAAATACAATAAAAACTAATTGAATACTGACACAATTGCTTGTATTCAGTTAAAATAACGTATTATGCAATGAATCGTACCCTGAATGCTTGTATAACACCTGAATTCAACGTAATGCAATGAATAGCGGCAAAAACATCACTATTCAACACAAATTCATTGATATGTCATAAATCAGTCCCAAAAAGAGCCTATTCTCCAAATATTGATCGATATACTGACAAAAAGTTGTGTAATTGTAGATATTACATTAAAACGCAATCAAATGTCCCTATTAGATCGCCAAATATCAATTTTCGATCGAAATACAATAATATAGCAAATATTAGGTGTGTAATCAGATTCTTATGTTAAACAACTTTCATATAGACAAGATCAAAGTTAAACTGCCTATATTCTATTCAAATACAATAAAACCTAATTGGACACTGATAAAATTGCATATATTCAGTTAAAATAACTTAATATGCAATGAATCGTACTCTGAATGCCTGTACTACACTTGAGTTCAACGTAATGCAATGAATAGCGGGAAAAACATCACTATTCAACACAAATTCATTGATATGTCATAAATCTGTCCCGAAAAGAGCCTATTATCCTTATATTGATCGATATACTGATAAAAAGTTGTATAATTGTAGATATTACATTAAAACGCAATCAAATGTCCCTATTAGATCGCCAAATATCAATTTTCGATTGAAATACATTAATATAGCAAATATTAGGTGTGTAATCAGAGTCTTATGATAAACAACTTTCATATAGACAAGATCAAAGTTAAACTGCCCATATTCTATTCAAATACAATAAAACCTAATTGAACACTGTTAAAATTGCTTGTATTCAGTTAAAATAACTTAATATGCAATGAATCATACTCTGAATGCTTGTACTACACTTGAGTTCAATGTAATGTAATGAATAGATGCAAAAACATCACTATTCAACTCAATTTAATTGATATGTCATAAATCAGTCACTAAAAGAACTTATTCTCTTAAAATTGATCGATATACAGAAAAAAAGATGTGTAATTGTGGGTATCACATTAAAATGCAATCAAATATCCCTAATAGATCGCCAAATATCAAATTTCGATTTAAATACATCAATATAGTAAATATTAGTTGTGTAATCAGAGTATTATGTTAAACAATCTTCATATAGACAAGATCAGAATCAAACTGCATATATTCTAAACAAATACAATAAAAACTAATTGAATACTCACACAATTACTTGTATTCAGTCAAAATAATATATTATGCAATGAATCCTACTCTGAATGCTTGTACAACACTTAAATTCAACATAATGCAATGAATACCGATAAAAACATCACTATTCAACACAAATTCAATGATATGTCATACATTAGTCTCTAAAAGAGCCTATTCTCCTAAAATTAATCGATATACTGATAAAAAGTTCTGTAATTATAGATATTACATTAAAACGGGATCAAATGTCCCTATTCGATCGCCAAATATCAATTTTCGATTGAAATACATTAATATAGCAAACATTAGGTGTGTAATCAGAGTATTATGTTAAAAATCTTTCATATAGACAAGATCAAAGTTAAACTGCATATATTCTATTCAAATACAATAAAACCTAATTGAATACTGACAAAATTGCTTGTATTCAGTTAAAATAACCTATTATGCAATAAATCATACTCTAAATGCTTGTACTACACTTGAATTCAGCGTAATGCAATGAATGGCAGCAAAAATATTACTATTCAACTAAAATTCATTAATATGTCATAAATCAGTCCCGAAAACAGACTATTCTCTTAAACTTGATCGATATACTAACAAAAAGATGTGTAATTGTTGGTATTACAATAAAACGCTATCAAATATCCCTTATAGATTGCTAAATATAAATTTTCTGTTGAAATACATTAACATAGCAAATATTACGTCTGTAATCAGAGTATAATATTAAAAAACCTTCAAATAGACAAGATCAAAGTCAAATTGCAAATATTCTCTTCAAATACAATAAAACTAATTGAATACTCTCACAATTACTTGTATTAAGTTAAAATAACGTATTATGCAATAAATCATATTGTGAATGCTTGTACACCACTTGAATTCAAAGTAATGCAATGAATAGCTGCAAACACATCACTATTCAACTCAAATTCATTGATATGTCATAAATCACATTAAAACGCAATCAAATATCCCTAATAGATCGCCAAATATGAAATTTCGATTTAAATACAGCAATATCACAAATATTAGGTGTGTAATAAGAGTATTATGTTAAAATCTCTTCATATAGACAAGATCAAAGTCAAAATATATATTCTCCTCAAATACAATAAAAACAAATTGAATACTGACAAAATTGCTTGTATTCAGCTAAAATAACATATTATGCAATGAATTGTACTCTGAATGCTTATACTCCACTTGAATTCACCGTAATGCAATGAATAGCTTCAAAAACATTACTATTCAAAATAAATTCATTGATATGTCATAAATCCGTCCATAAAAGAGCCTATTCTCTTAAACTTGATCAATATAATGACAAAAAGATGAGTAATTGTAGGTATTACGTTAAAATGCAATTAAATGTCCCTAATAGATCGCTAAATATCAATTTTCGATTGAAATAATTCAATATAGCAAACATTAGGTGTGTAATCAGAGTATAATGTTAAAAAACCTTCATATAGACAAGATCAAACTCAAATTGCATATATTCTCTTCAAATACAATAAAAACTAATTGAATACTCACAAAATTGCTTGTATTTCATTTAAAATAACATATTATGCAATGAATCGTACTCTGAATGCTTGTACTCCACTTGAATTCAACGTAATGCAATGAATAGCTGTAAAAACATCACTATTCAACTCAAACTCATTGATATGTCATAAACCAGTCCCTAAAAGAGCCTATTCTCCTAAAATTGATCGATATACAGATAAAAAGTTGTGTAATTGTAGGTATTACATTAAAACGCAATCAAATATCCCTATTAGATCGCCAAATATCAATTTTCGATTGAAATACATCAATATAGAAAACATTAGGTATGTAATCAGAGTATTATGTTAAAAAACCTTCATATAGACAAGATCAAAGTCAAAATGCATATATTCCCTTCAAATACAATAAAAACTAATTGAATACTCACACAATTGCTTGTATTCAGTTAACATAACGTATTATGCAATGAATCGTACTCTGAATGCTTATACACAATTTGAACTCAACGTAATGCAATGAATAGCTGCAAAAACATCATTATTCAACTCAAATTCCTTAATATGTCATAAATTAGTCCCTAAAAGAGCTTATTCTCTTAAATTTTATCGATATACTGACAACAAAATGGTAATTGTGGGTATCACATTAAAATGTAATCAAATATCCCTAATAGATAGCCAAATACGAAATTTCGATTTAAATACAGCAATATCGCAAATATTTGGTGTGTAATTAGAGTATTATATTAAAAAATCTTTATATAGACAAGATCAAAGTCAAAATGCATATATTCTCTTCAAATACAATAAAAACTAATTGAATACTCAGACAATTGCTTGTATTCTGTTAAAATAATGTATTATGCAATGAATTGTACTCTGAATGTTTATACTCTACTTGAATTTAACGTAATGCAATGAATAGCGACAGAAACGTCTATTCAACACAAATTCATTGATATGTCATACAACCGTCCCTAAAAGAGCCTATTCTCTTAAACTTGATCAATATAATGACAAAAAGATGAGTAATTGTAGGTATTACATTAAAATGCAATCAAATGTCCCTAATAGATCCTCAAATATCAATTTTCGATTGAAATACATCAATATAGCAAACATTAGTTGTGTAATCAGAGTATAATATTCAACAACCTTCATATGGACAAGATCAAACCTAAATTGCATATATTCTCTTCAAATACAATAACAAATAAATTGAATACTCACACAATTGCTTGTATTCAGTTAAAATAACGTATTATGCAATGAATCGTATTCTGAATGCTTGTACACAACTTGAATTCAACGTAATGCAATGAATAGCTGCAAAAACATCTCTATTTAACTCAAATTCATTGATATCTCATAAATCAGTCCGTAAAAGAGCCTATTCTCCTAAACGTGATCGATATACTTACAAAAAAATATGTAATTGTTGGTATTACATTAAAACGCAATCAAATATCCCTATTAGATCGCCAAATATCAATTTTCGATTGAAATATATCAATATAGCAAACATTAGGTGTGTAATCAGAGTATCATGTTAAACAACCGTCATATAGACAAGTTCAAAGTCAAATTGCATATATTCTCTTAAAATACAATAATAACTAATTGAATACTCACACAATTGCTTGTATTTAGTTAAAATAACGTATTATGCAATGAATCGTACTCTGAATGCTTATACACAACTTGAACTCAACGTAATGCAATGAATAGCTGCAAAAACATCACTATTTAACTCAAATTCATTGATATGTCATAAATCTGTTCCTAAAAGAGCTTATTCTCTTAAAATTGATCGATATACTGACACAAAAATGTGTAATTATGGGTATCACATTAAAACGTAATCAAATATCCCTAATAGATCGCCAAATATCAAATTTCAATTTTAATACAGCAATATCGCAAATATTAGGTCTGTAATCAGAGTATTATGTTAAAAAACCTTCATATAGACATGATCAAAATCAAATTACATATATTCTCTTCAAATACAATAACAACTAATTAAATACTGAGAAAATTGCTTGTATTCAGTTAAAATAATATATTATGCAATGAATCGTACTCTGAATGCTTGTACTACACTTGAATTCAACGTAACGCAATGAATTGCTGCAAAAATATATTCAACTTAAATTCATTGATATGTTATAAATCAGTCCCTAAAAGAGCCTATTCTCTTAAACTTAATCGATATACTAACAAAAAAATGTGCAATTGTGGGGTATTACTTTAAAACACAATCAAATATCCCTAATAGATAGCCAAATATCAAATTTAGATTTAAATACAGCAATATCGCAAATATTCGGTGTGTAATCAGAGTATTATGGTAAAAAACCTTCATATAGACAAGATCAAAGTCAAATTATATATATCCTCTTCAAATACAATAAAATCTAATTGAATACGGACAAAATTGCTTGTATTCAGTGAAAATAACGTATTACGCAATGAATCATTCTTTGAATACTTGTTCAACATTTGAATTCAACGTAATGCAATGAATAGCTGCAAAAACATCTCTATTTAACTAAAATTCATTGATATCTCATAAATCAGTCCCTAAAAGAGCCTATTATCTTAAACGTGATCGATATACTGTCAAAAAAATGTGTAATTGTTGGTATTACATTAAAACGCAATCAAATATCCCTATTAGATCGCCAAATATCAATTTTCGATTGAAATACATCAATATAGCAAACATTTGGTGTGTAATCTGAGTATCATTTTAAACAACCTTCATATAAACATGTTCAAAGTGAAATTGCATGTATTCTCTTCAAATACAATAAAAACTAATTGAATACTCACACAATTGCTTGTATTCAGTTAAAATAACTTATTATGCAATAAATCATACTCTAAATGCTTGTACTACACTTGAATTCAGCATAATGCAACGAATAGCTGCAAAAACATCACTATTCAACTCAAATTCATTAATATGTCATAAATCAGTTCCTAAAAGAGCTTATTCTCTTAAAATTGATCGATATACTGACAACAAAATGTGTAATTGTGGGTATCACATTAAAACGCAATTAAATATCTCTAATAGATCGCCAAATATGAAATTTCGATTTAAATACAGCAATATCGCAAATATTTGGTGTGTAATCCGAGTATTATGTTAAAAAAACTTCATATAGACAAGATCAAAGTCAAAATGCATATATTCTCTTCCAATACAATAAAAACTAATTGAATACTTACACAATTACTTGTATTCAGTCAAAATAACGTATTATGCAATGAATCGTACTCTGAATGCTTGTACTCCACTTAAATTCAACGTAATGCAATGAATAGCTGCAAAAACATCTCTATTAAACTCAAATTCATTGATGTCTCATAAATCAGTCCCTAAAAGAGCCTATTCTCTTAAACGTGAACGATATACCGACAAAAAGATGTGTAATTATTGGTATTACATTAAAACGCAATCAAATATCTCTTATAAATTGCTAAATATCAATTTTCTGTTGAAATACATCAATATAGCAAATATTAGGTGTGTAATCAAAGTATAATGTTAAAAAACCTTCATATAGACAAGATCAACGTCAAATTGCATATATTCTCTTCAAATACAATAAAAACTAATTGAATACTTACAAAATTGCTTATATTCATTTAAAATAACTTATTATGTAATGAATCATACTCTGAATACTTGTACTACACTTGAATTCAATGTAATACAATGAATAGCTGCAAAAACTTCACTATTCAACTTAAATTCATTGATATGTCATAAATCAGTCCCTAACAGAGCTTATTCTCTTAAACGTGATCGATATACTGACAAAAAGATGTGTAATTGTTGGTATTACATTAAAACGCAATCAAATATCCCTAATAGATCGCCAAATATCAATTTTCAATTGAAATATAGCAATATCGCAAACATTTAGTGTAATCCGAGTATTATGTTAAAAAACTTTCATATAGACAAGATCAAAGTCAAATTACATATATTATCTTCAAATACTATAAAAACTAATTGAATACTAACACAATTGCTTGTATTCGATTAAAATAATGTATTATGCAATGAATCGTGCTCTGAATGCTTGTACTCCACTTGAATTCAACGTAATGCAATGAATAGATGCAAAAATATCACTATTCAACTCAAATTCATTGATATATCATAAATCAGACCCTAAAAGATTCTATTCTCTTAAACTTGATCAATATCCTGATAAAAAGATGAGTAATTGTAGGTATTAGATTAAAACGCAATCAAATGTCCCTAATAGATAGCCAAATATCAATTTTCAATTGAAATACATCAATATAGCAAATATTAGGTGTGCAATCAGAGTATAATGTTAAAAAACCATTACATAGACAAGATCAATGTCAAATTGTGTTGAATAGTGATGTTTTTGCCGCTATTCATTGCATTACGTTGAATTCAAGTGTTTTACAAGCATTCAGGGTATGATTCATTGCATAATACGTTATTTTAACTGAATACAAGCAATTGTGTGAGTATTCATTTTGTTTTTATTATATTTGAAGAGAATATATGCAGTTTGACTTTGATCTTGTCTATAAGAAGAGATTTTTACATAATACTCTGATTACACACCTAATATTTACTATATTGATATATTTCAACAGAAAATTGATATATAGCAATCTATAAAGGACATTTGATTGCGTTTTAATGTAATACCAACAATTACACTTCTTTTGTCGGTATATCAATCATTTTTGCAGCTATTCATTGCATTACGTTGAATTCATGTGTTGTACAAGCATTCAAAGTACGATTCATTGCATAATAAGTTATTTTAACTGAATACAAGCAATTTTGTGAGTATTCAATTAGGTTTTATTGTATTTGAAGAGAATATATGCATTTTGACTTTGATCTTGTCTATATGAAGGTTTTTTGAGATAATACTCTAATTACACACCTAATGTTTACTATATTGATGTATTTCAATCAAAAATTGATATTTGGCGGTCTAATTGGGATATTGCATTGCGTTTTAATATAATACCTATAATTACACAATTGTTTGGCAGTATATCGATTAATTTTATGAGAATAGGCTGTTTTAGGGATGGTTCATGACATATCAATTAATTTGAGTTAAATAGTGATGTTTTTTCAGCTATTCATTGCATTATGTTGAATTCAAGTGGAGTACAAGCATTCAGAGTATGATTTATTGCATAATATATTATTTTAACTGAATACAAGCAATTGTGTCAGTATTCAATTAGTTTTTATTGTATTTGAAGAAAATATATGCAATTTGACTTTGGTCTTGTTTATATTAAGGTTTTTTAACATAATACTCTGATGACACTTCTAATGTTTGCTATATTAATGTATTTCAATTGAAACTTGATATTTAGCTATCTAATACGGATATTTGATTGCGTTTTAAGGTAATACCTACAATTACACAATTTTTTGTCAGTATATCGATCAATGTTAGGAGAATAGTCTCTTTTAGGAACTGGTTTATGACATATCAATGAATTTGAGTTGACTAGTGGTGTTTTTGCAGCTATTCATTGCAATACGTTGAATTCAAGTAGAGTACAAGCATTCAGAGTACAATTCATTGCTTAATATATTATTTTAACTAAATACAAGCAATTTTGCTAGTATTAAATTAGTTTTTATTGTATTTGAAGAGGATAAATATAATTTCACTTTGATCTTGTCTATATGAAGATTTTTTAACATAATACTCTGATTACACACCTAATATTTGCGATATTGCTGTATTTAAATCTAAATTTGTTATTTTGCGATCTATTAGGGATATTTGATTGCATATTAATGTAATACCCATAATTACATATCTTTTTATCAGTATATCAATCAAGTTCAAGAGAATAGGCTCTTTTAGGGACTGATTTTTCACATATAAATGAATTTAAGTTGAATAGTAAGATTTTTGCAGCTATTCATTGCATTACGCTGAATTCAAGTGTAGTACAAGCATTTAGAGTATGATTCATTGCATAATAAGTTATTTTAACTGAATACAAGTAATTTTGTAAGTATTCAATTAGTTTTTGTTTTATTTGAAGAGAATATATATAATTTGACTTTGATCTTGTCTATTTGAAGGTTGTTTAATATAATCATCGCATTACACACCTAATATTTGCAATATTGCTGTATTTAAATCGAAAATTGATATTTGACGATATATTAGGGATATTTGATTGCGTTTTAATGTAATAGCTATAATTACACATCTTTTTGTCAGTATATCGATCAAGTTTAAGAGAATAGGCCCTTTTCGGGACTGATTTATGACATATCAATGAATTTGTGTTAAATAGTATTATTTTTGCTTCTATTCATTGCATTATGTTGAATTCAAGTATTATACAAGAATTCAGAGTACGATTCATTGCACAATACATTATTTTAATTGAATACAAGCAATTGTGTGTGTATTCAATTAGTTTTTATTCTATTTGAAGATAATATATGTAGTTTAAGTTTGATCTTGTCTATATGAAAGTTTTTTAACATAATACTCTTATTACACACCTAATATTTACTATTTTGATGTATTTCAATCAAAAATTGATATTTGGCGATCTAATAGGGGACATTAGATTTCGTTTTAATGTAATATCTACAATTACACAACTTTTTATCAGTATATTGATCAATTTTAGGAGAATAGGCTCTTTTATTCATTGATTTATGACATATCAATGAATTTGTGTTGAATATTGATTTTTTGCCGCTATTCATTGCATTATGTTGAATTCAAGTGTTGTACAAGCATTCAGAGTACGATTCATTGCATAATACGTTATTTTGACTGAATATAAGCAATTGTGTGAGTATTCAAATAGCTTTTATTGTATTTATAGAGAATATATAATTTTGACTTTGATCTTGTCTATATGAAATTTTTTAACATTATACTCTGATTACAAACCTAATGTTTATTATATTGATATATTTCAATCGAAAATTAATATTTAGCGATCTATTAGGGATATTTGATTGCGTTTTAATGTAATACCCACAATTACATATTTTTTTATCTGTATATCGATCAAGTTTAAGAGAATAGGCTTTTTTAGGGACTGATTTATAACATATCAATAAATTTGAGTTGAATAGTTTTGTTTTTGCAGCTATTCATTGCATTACGTTGAATTCATGTGGTGTACAAGCATTCAGTGTGCGATTCATTGCATAATACGATATTTTAACTGAATACAAGCAATTGTGTGAGTATTCAATTACTTTTTATTATATTTGAAGAGAATATATGCAATTTGACTTTGGTTGTTTAACAGTATACTCTGATTACATTCCTAATATTTGCTATATTGATGTATTTTAATCGAAAATTAATATTTAGCGATCTATTAGGGTCATTGGATTGTGTTTTTAAGAGAATAGGCTCTTTCAAGTACTGGTTTATGACATATTAATGAATTTACGTTGATGTTTTTACAACTATTCATTCAATTACGTTGAGTTCAAGTTGTGTATAAGCATTCAGAGTACGATTCATTGCATAATACGTTATTTTAACTGAATATAAGCAATTGTGTGAGTATTCAATTAGTTTTTATGGTATTTGAAGAGAATATATGCAATTTTACTTTGAACTTGTTTATATGAAAGTTGTTTAACATGATACTTAGATTACACACCTAATGTTTGCTACATTGATATATTTCAATCGAAAATTTATATTTGGCGATCTATTAGGGATATTTTATTGCGTTTTAATGTAGTACCAACAATTACACATTTTTTTGTCAGTATATCGATCACGTTTAAGAGAATATGCTCTTTTAGGGACTGATTTATGACATATCAATGAATTTTAGTTGAATAGTGATATTTTTACAGCTATTCATTACATTACGTTGAATTTAAGTGATGTACTAGCATTCAGAGTATAATTAATTTCATAATACATTATTTTAACTGAATACAAGCAATTGTGTGAGTATTCAATCACTTTTTATTGTATTTGAAGATAATATATGCAATTTGACTTTGTTGTTATCTATATGAAGGTTGTTTAACATTATACTCTGATTACATTTCTAATATTTGCTATATTGATGTATTTTAATCGAAAATTGATATTTGACTATCTATTAGGGTCATTAGATTGTGTTTTTAAGAGAATAGGCTCTTTCAGGGACTGGTTTATGACATATCAATGAATTTGCGTTGAATAGTAATATTTTTGAAGTTATTCATTGCATTACGCTGAATTCAAGTGAAGTATAAGCATTCAGAGTACAATTCATTGCATAATATATTATTTTAGCTGAATACAAGCAATTTTGTCAGTATTCAATTAGTTTTTATTGTATTTGAGGAGAATATATATTTTGACTTTGATCTTATCTATATGAAGAGATTTTAACATAATACTCTTATTATACACCTAATATTTGTGATATTGCTGTATTTAAATCGAAATTTCATATTTGGCGATCTATTAGGGATATGTGATTGTGTTTTAATGTAATACCTACAATTACATATCTTTTTGTTAGTATATCGATTAAGTTTAAGAGAATAGGCTGTTTTAGGAACGGATTTATAATATATCAATGAATTTGTGTTGAATAGTGATGTTTTTGCAGCTATTCATTGCATTACGTTGAGTTCAAGTTGTGTATAAGCATTCAGAGTACGATTCATTGCATAATACATTATTTTAACTGAATACAAGCAATTGTGTGAGTATTTAATTAATTTTTATTGTATTTGAAGAGAATATATGCAATTTGACTTTGAACTTGTCTATATGAAAGTTGTTTAACATGATACTCTGATTACACACCTAATGTTTGCTATATTGATGTATTTCAATCGAAAATTGATATTTGATGATCTAGTAGGGATATTTGATTGTGTTTTAATGTAATACCAATAATTACACATCTTTTTATCAGTATATCGATCACGTTTAAGAGAATAGGCTCTTTTACGGACTGATTTATGAGATATCAATGAATTTGAGTTAAATAGAGATGTTTTTGCTGCTATTCATTGCATTACGTTGAATTCAAGTTGTGTACAAGCATTGAGAGTACGATTCATTGCATAATACGTTATTTTAACTGAATACAAGCAATTGTGTGAGTATTCAATTACTTGTTATTGTATTTGAAGAGAATATATGCAATTTGAGTTTGATCTTGTCTATATGAAGATTTTTTAACATTACACTCTGATTACACACCTAATATTTGCTATATTGATGTTTTTTAATCGAAAATTGATATTTGGCGAACTATTAGGGATATTTGAATGTATTTTAACATAATACCTATAATTACTTATCTTTTTGGAATATATTGATCAAGTTTAAGAGAATAGGCTCTTTTAGGGACAGATATAAAACATATCAATGAATTTAAGTTTAATAGTGAAGTTTTTGCAGCTATTCATTGAATTACGTTGAATTCAAGTGTAGTACAAGCATTTAGAGTACGATTCATTGCATAATATGTTATTTTAACTGAATACAAGCAATTGTATCAGTATTCAATTAGGTTTTATTGTATTTGAAAAGAATATATGCAGTTTAACATTGATCTTGTCTATATAAAAGTTTTTTAACATAATACTCTGATTACACACCTAATATTTGCTATATTATTGTATTTCAATCGAAAATTAATATTTGGCGATCTAATAGGGATATTTAATTGCGTTTTAATGTAATATCTGCAATTACAGAACTTTTTGTAAGTATATTGATGAATTTTAGGAGAATAGGCTCTTTTCGCGACTGATTTATGACATATTAATGAATTTGTGTTGAATAGTGATGTTTTTGCCACTATTCATTGCATTACGTTGAATTCAAGTGTTGTACAAGCATTCAGAGTACGATTCATTGCATAATACGTTATTTTAACTGAATACAAGCAATTGTGTGATTATTCAATTAGTTTTATTATATTTGAAGAGAATATATGCAGTTTGATTTTGATCTTGTCTAAATCAAGATTTTTTAACATAATACTCTGATTACCCACCTAATGTTTACTATGTTGATGTATTATAACCAAAAATTGATATTTGACGATCTAATAGGGACATTGGATTGCGTTTAAATATAATACCTACAATTACACAACTTTTTATCAGTATATCGATCAATTATGACATATCAATTAATTTGAGTTGAATAGTGATGTTTTTTCAGCTATTCATTGTATTTCGTTGAATTCAAGTGTAGTACAAGCATTTAGAGTATGATTCATTGCATAATATATTATTTTAACTGAATACAAGCAATTGTATCAGTATTCAATTAGGTTTTATTGTATTTGAAAAGAATATAAGCAGTTTAACTTTGATCTTGTCTATATGAATATTTTTTAACATAATACTTTGATTACACACCTAATATTTGCTATATTATTGTATTTCAATCGAAAATTGATATTTGGTGATCTAATAGGGATATTTGATTGCGTTTTATTATAATATCTATAATTACAGAACTTTTTATAAGTATATTGATCAATTTTAGGAGAATAGGCTCTTTTCGCGACTGATTTATGACATATTAATGAATTTGTGTTGAATAGTGATGTTTTTGCCACTTTTCATTGCATTACGTTGAATTCAAGTATTGTACAAGCATTCAGAGTATGATTCATTGCATAATACGTTATTTTAACTGAATACAAGCAATTGTGTGATTATTCAATTAGTTTTTATTATATTTGAAGAGAATATATGCAGTTTGATTTTGATCTTGTCTAAATCAAGATTTTTTAACATAATACTCTGATTACCCACCTAATGTTTACTATGTTGATGTATTATAACCAAAAATTAATATTTGACGATCTAATAGGGACATTGGATTGCGTTTAAATATAATATCTACAATTACACAACTTTTTATCAGTATATCGATCAATTATGACATATCAATTAATTTGAGTTGAATAGTGATGTTTTTTCAGCTATTCATTGTATTTCGTTGAATTCAAGTGTAGTACAAGTATTTAGAGTATGATTCATTGCATAATATGTTATTTTAACTGAATACAAGCAATTGTATCAGTATTCAATTAGGTTTTATTGTATTTGAAAAGAATATAAGCAGTTTAACTTTGATCTTGTCTATATGAATATTTTTTAACATAATACTTTGATTACACACCTAATATTTGCTATATTATTGTATTTCAATCGAAAATTGATATTTGGTGATCTAATAGGGATATTTGATTGCGTTTTATTATAATATCTATAATTACAGAACTTTTTATAAGTATATTGATCAATTTTAGGAGAATAGGCTCTTTTCGCGACTGATTTATGACATATTAATGAATTTGTGTTGAATAGTGATGTTTTTGCCACTTTTCATTGCATTACGTTGAATTCAAGTATTGTACAAGCATTCAGAGTATGATTCATTGCATAATACGTTATTTTAACTGAATACAAGCAATTGTGTGATTATTCAATTAGTTTTTATTATATTTGAAGAGAATATATGCAGTTTGATATTGATCTTGTCTAAATCAAGATTTTTTAACATAATACTCTGATTACCCACCTAATATTTACTATGTTGATGTATTATAATCAAAAATTGATATTTGACAATCTAATAGGGACATTGGATTGCGTTTTAATATAATACCTACAATTACACAATTTTTTATCAGTATATCGATCAATTTTAGGAGAATAGGCACGTTTAGGGACTGGTTCATGACATATCAATTAATTTGAGTTGAATAATGATATTTTTTCAGCTATTCATTGCATTACGTTGAATTCTAGTGGAGTACAAGCATTCAGAGTATGATTTATTGCATAATATGTTATTTTATTTGAATACAAGCAATTGTGTTAGTATTCAATTAGTTTTTATTGTATTTGAAGAATATATATATGCAATATGACTTTGATCTTATCTATGTTAAGGTTTTTAACATAATACTCTGATTACACACCTAATATTTGCTATATTAATGTATTTTAATCGAAACTTGATATTTGGCTATCTAATACGGAAATTTGATTGCGTTTTAAGGTAATACCTACAATTACACAACTTTTTATCAGTATATCGATCAATGTTAGGAGAATAGGCTCTTTTATGGGCTAGTTTATGATATATCAATGAATTTGAGTTGACTAGTGATATTTTTGCAGCTATTCATTGCATTACATTGAATTCAAGTAGAGTACAAGCATTCAGAGTACAATTCATTGCTTAATATGTTATTTTAACTGAATACAAGCAATTTTGCCAGTATTAAATTAGTTTTTATTATATTTGAAAAGGATATATATAATTTGACTTGATCTTGTCTATATGAAGGTTTTTTAACATAATACTCTGATTACACACCTAATATTTGCGATGTTGCTGTATTTAAATTTAAATTTGATATTTGGCGATCTATTAGGGATATTTGATTGCATTTTAATTTATTACCCACAATTACATATCTTTTTGTCAGTATATCGATCAAGTTTAAGAGAATAAGTTTTTTTAGGGACTGATTTATCACATATCAATGAATTTAAGTTGAATAGTAATATTTTTACAGCTATTCATTGCATTACGTTGAATTCAAGTGTAGTATAAGCATTCAGAGTACGATTCATTGTATAATAAGTTATTTTAACTGAATACAAGCAATTTTATCAGTATTAAATTAGGTTTTAATGTATTTGAAGAGAATATATGCAGTTTAACTTTGACCTTGTCTATATAAAGGTTATTTTATATAATACTCTGATTACACACCTAATATTTACGATATTGCCGTGTTTAAATTGAAATTTGATATTTGACGATCTATTAGGAATATTTGATTGTGGTTTAATGTAATACCCACAATTACACATCTTTTTGTTATTATGTCTATAAAGTTTAAGAGAATAGGCTATTTTCGAAATTGATTTATAACATATAAATGAATTTATGTTAAATAGTGATACTTTTGCTGCTTTTCATTACATTATGTTGAATTTAAGTATTGTACAAGAATTCAGAGTACGATTCATTGCATAATACGTTATTTTAACTGAATACAAGCAATTGTATAAGTATTCAATTAGTTTTTATTTTATTTGAAGAGAATATATGTAGTTTAAGTTTGATCTTGTTTATGTGAAAGTTTTTTAACATAATACTCTGATTACACACCTAATGTTTGCTATATTGACGTATTTCAATTAAAAATTGATATTTGACGATCTAATAAGGACATTTGATTGCGTTTTAATGTAATATCTATAATTACACAATTTTTTATCAGTATATCGATCAATTTTAGGAGAATAGGCTCTTTTATTTATTGATTTATGACATATCAATGAATTTGTGTTGAATAGTGATGTTTTTGCCGCTATCATTGCATCACATTAAATTCAAGTGTTGTACAAGCATACAAAGTATAATTTTTTGCATAATACGTTATTTTAACTGAATACAAGCAATTGTGTGAGTATTCAATTAGTTTTTATTGTATTTGTAGAGAATATATGTTGTTTGACTTTGATCTTGTCTATATGAAGTTTTTTAACATTATACTCGATAACAAACCTAATGTTTGCTATATTAATGTATTCAATTGAAAATTAATATTTAGAAATCTATTAGGAAAATTTGAATGCGTTTTAATATAATACCTATAATTACACATCTTTTTATTAGTATATCGATCAAGTTTAAGAGAATAGGCTATTTTAGGGACGGATTCAAGACATATCAATGAATTTGTGTTGAATAGTGATGTTTTTGCAGGTATTCATTGTATTACTGTGAATTCAAGTGTTGTACAAACATTCAGAGTACGATTCATTGCGTAATACATTATTTTAACTAAATACAAGTAATTTTGTGAGTATTCAATTAGTTTTTATTGTATTTAAAGAGAATATATGTAATTTGACTTTGATCTTGTCTATATGATGGTTTTTTAATATTATACTCTTATTACAGACCTAATGATTGCTATATTGATGTATTTCAATCGAAAATTGATATTTGGTGATCTTTAAGGGACATTTGATTGCGTTTTAATGTAATACCTACAATTACACCTCTTTTTATTAGTATATCGATCAAGTTTAAGAGAATAGGCCTTTTTCGGGACTGATTTATGACATTTCAATGAATTTGTGTTAAATAGTGATGTTTTTGTTGCTATTTATTGCATTATGTTGAATTTAAGTGTTGTACAAGCATTCAGAGTACGATTTATTGCATAATACGTTATTTTAACTAAATACAAACAATTATGTGAGTATTCAATTAGTTTTTAGTGTATTTGAAGAGAATATATGCAGTTTGACTTTGATCTTGTCTATATGAAGGTTTTTTAACATAATACTCTGATTACATCCTTAATGTTGCTATATTGATGTATTTTAATCGAAAATTGATATTTGGCGATCTAATAGGGACATTCGATTGCGTTTTAATGTAATACCTATAATTACACATATTTTGTCAGTATATCGATCAATTTTAGGAGAATAGGCAATTTTAGGGACTAGTTTATGACATATTAATGAATTTGAGTTGAATAGTATTGTTTTTGCAGCTAATCATTGCATTACATTGAATTCAAGTTGAGTACAAGCATTCAGAGTACAATTCATTGCTTAATATATTATTTTAACTAAATACAAGTAATTTTGCTAGTATTAAATTAGTTTTTATTGTATTTGAAGAGGATAAATATAATTTCACTTTGATCTTGTCTATATGAAATTTTTTTAACATAATACTCTGATTACACACCTAATATTTGCTATATTGCTGTATTTAAATCTAAATTTGTTATTTTGCGATCTATTAGGGATATTTGATTGCGTTTTAATGTAATACCCACAATTACACATTTTTTGGTCAGTTTATGGATCAAGTTTAAAAGAATAGGCTCTTTTAGGGACTAATTTATAATATATCAATAAATTTGAGTTGAATAGTGATATTTTTGCAGCTATTCATTGCATTACGTTGAATTCAAGTGTATTACTAGCATTCAGAGTATGATTCATTACATAATAAGTTATTTTAACTGAATACAAGTAATTTTGTCAGTATTGAATTAGTTTTTATTGTATTTGAAGAGAATATATGTAATTTAATTTTGATCTTGTCTATATGAAGAGATTTTAATATAATTCTCTGATTATACACCTAATATTTGCGATATTGATGTATTTCAATTAAAAATTAATATTTGGTTGTGTTTTAACGTAATACCTATAATTACACATCTTTTTGTTAGTATATCGATCAAGTTTAAGAGAATAGACTTTTTTAAGTTCGGATTTATGACATATCAATTAATTTATGTTGAATAGTAATATTTTTGTAGGTATTCATTGTATTACGTTGAATTCAAGTGGAGTACAAGCATTTAGAGTATAATTCATTGCATAATATGTTATTTTAATTGAATACAATCAATTTTATCAGTATTTAATTAATTTTTATTGTATTTAAAGAGAATATATATAATTTGACTTTGATCTTGTCTATATGAAGAGATTTTAATATAATACTCTGATTACACATCTAATATTTATGATTTTGTTGTTTTAAATCAAAATTTCATATTTGGTGATCTATTAGGGATATTTGATTGCATTTTAATGTAATACCCACAATTACACATCTTTTTATTAGTATATCGATCAATTTTAAGAGAATAAGCTCTTTTAGGGACTGATTTATGTCATATTAATGAATTTGAGTTGAATAGTGATATTTTTGTTGCTATTCATTGCATTACATTGAATTCAAGTGGTGTACAAGGATTCAGAGTACGATTCATTGCATAATACGTTATTTTAACTGAATATATGAAATTATTTTTTTTAAGTGTTTTTTTGACAGAATTTGACTATTAATATCTCATTTGTTCGAATTTAAATTTCAATTAAATTATTTTTATTTTATATCTAATTAAAATTAATTTTATTTTATATTTTTGAGCTGTGTTTTTAATATTTTGGAGTTGTGTTTTGGTACTTAAGATCATTATTTGTTACCTAATTTTTTCAAGATTGTCTTTGAATATCTCTATTTTTATGATTTTTTGACTTTTATAGGAGAACTATATGTTAATATTAAAAGAAATAATTGATTATGAAGAAGAAAAGATATGAAAAATAATTTATTTTTCTTTTTTCAGAAAAACAAATTGATGAAGAAAAAAATAAAAATATTAATTTTATTTTATATTTTATATATTTTTAATATTAAAATTATAATATATATATATATATTTATTTATTTATTTCTCTTTTCCAGAAAAATAAAAAACGCTCGCTATGTCAGCGGATATCTAGGGTTATCGCCGCAAGAAGGTCGACAAACGCACTAGGATCTCACCGGAGAAGGAAATCGCTAGGGGAGGACGTAGGTGATGGCGAGCTTTACTCCCTACTTTCATCAGGATCCGTCAATCCTGCATCCGCAGCAACTGCTGCAGCCACCGCCACCGCCACCGCCACCGCAGCCGCCAGCACAACTGCCGACGATTTCGGATACAAAAGAAGCTCCATCGGGGATGGTGGCAACTCTCCTGGTTCGGCATTTACCGGAGGGAGTCCCACATGATATGCTCTCGCGCATGTTTTCCCACTACGGAGCTGCTTGCGTTCGCCCCTGTGCAGGAGGACGGTAGGACCTGTTCTCTTCTTCTACCCCCTTCCCTTCTTGTAACAGCGGCTAAAGCCTTCAAATTATATTATTAGGCCGTTAAGAGGAAGTTTTAGACGATAACGCCAGCATCTGTTCTTTAACATTTCCGTTCTTCAGTAGCAAATTTCTCTCATGGGAAAAGTTGTAGATCAAATACTTCATCCGTCTTCTTCTAATCTTTGTTCTCTCTTAATTTTTAAACCCTGAGGGATGCTTTTCTTTTGATGTAGATTAAGAAACTGCGCTTTTGTGGATTTCAAAGATGAATCTTTAGCGTCTCAAGCACAATCTCAGCTTAACAGGTTCTTCAACCAAAGTTGTTTACTGAAATTGTGAATGCTTGATGCATCTTTTATTTTATTATATTAAATTTTATTTTTTTGGTAGAATCCTATGCAAATTTTAATCGTAATTGCATTTTATCACTGCATCTTATTATGTGTTAGGGCTAGTTATGCTATTTTACTATCTGAATTAATTTCATATTCCCAATATCCTATCTTTTTGACAGCAAATCTGAAAGTTTCATGATTACCATGACTGGTATTATATAGTTTTGTTCTTTTCTATTCTTTTTGGCAGAGTCATCCATTTTTGTTATTTTGTGTGTACACATTAATATGAATTTACTAATTAAACCTATTCTTCACATTGTGCTATTGACAATTTTTAGGTTGAGATTTTTGGGAAAGGTTATCACTGTTGATAGAGCAGATAAAGCAACTTCTAAGAGCAAATACCCACAAAGTGCACTGGAGTCTTTGAAAGATGCTTCTTGTTCATCTGCATCATCATTGAATGATAATTCTGTACAGTCCAAGTCTTTTCAACCCTGCAGTGAGCCAATAGCTCTGAGACTTGGCGTAGAATACCCGTTTCCTCCCCATCTCGAGTATGCTCAAGTTTCTTTGTACCATTTGCGTTGTTGTTCTGAATTCACTGAATTCAATTTTTCAACTCCTGTTCAGCATGACTGTAAGCTACAGTTTCCCAACTAAAACAATAACTTTGTATGCTTCCCTTTCTTTGAGATATAAACTGAAAATCATTAGTAAAAAAAAACCAATGTCATAAGAAATTATACATGTGTAAAAAAGCTGCTAGGAATCATGACGCTTCTGAAAGTTATTCTGTTCCCCAATTTTTATGCTTTGATACCATCGTCGACCTTGTATTGAACTGTTAATTGCATTCAGTGAATGTGTAGTGTTTTATCAAAATTTTCCAAAATCATCCTGATTTAGTTATGAATCTGTTTCAAACTGATGGGTATTGGAATGTGTGTTAGAGGTGAATCGTGAAATTTTTAATGGCATTTGGACTTTTTGTGATGTACTTTTTGTTATGTGCATTTCCATCGTCATTTTAAACCCTTTTTTCTCTATATTTTATCCGAAGTAGCCTATAATCTGTTTCTTTGTGAATGCAATATTTTTTTTAGAGTGTGTGTGTGTGTGTGTGTGTGTGTCGGGTTTGGGGGATTGGGGGTGGGGGTGGGGGTGCAAGGGCTCTATTGTTCTGTATCTCTACTTAGTGCATTGTTAGCTTTCATATGCACTGCAATTTACATGAAAATGGACCAAAATGGCCCTCTATAAGTTAATGGTATAAATACCACATAGCATTATAACAGTCTTCAGAATCCACTTAAAAAATGGTTAGTGCATTCCCACATTTAGGGAAAAAAAATTAATGCATTTATATAGTGTTGTCTATATTGATAACGTGGGTACTCTTGGGAGTAATATAATTTGCACATCTATAAAACCATGCTAGTCAAGGGCATGCCATTGTTAGTTATCAAGGATACACTTTCTTATGTTGATCCTTGCATGTCTTTCAATTGGTGATTGAGAGATAAGCTTTGAAATATGCAGTAGTTAAAGACTATATTGAATGTCAATCTGAAGACTTTTTTGTGTGCTTGGATGACTAACTATGGTTGTATTATTATTTTATTTCTTGTCATTGTTAACGTTTTGAATTTACAGAATGCTGGGTGAGTTCAGATTTATATGTTTTTGTTTTAAATGGGGAAGAAAGAGTAAGGTTTTACATGCTTTTGTTTTAAATGGGGAAGACAGTGTAGGTTTTAACGTTTCGAATTTACAGCATGTTAAATTGGTCTTTTGCAGATTTGTATGTCTGTATCAAAATGTCACTTCATATTTTCCATTACAACTTGTCTTTCTGGCTTGCCCCCAAGTTCTAGGCATATTTCATTTTTTCTTTTTTTTTTAAAGAACTAGTCTTCAAAAGTTGAAGGACCTTCGAGTATTTGGCTTTATCTACTAATTGTGGGGATAATTCATTATTCCATCCGTTCTAACTATTAGCTAAAGCCAATACCCAAAGGTCCTAGAACCTTTGAGGGCTAGTTTTTGGGGATCTATATCATTTTCCTTTTTAAAAAGATCATGAGTTAAATTTGTTAAGATTGTGAGGGAAAAAAATATATCGTGGTCATCTCCACCTAAAGATTGATATACAATATAATTAAATTTATGTAAATTTTAGATATAGTTTCTTCAGATTATTTCATAATCAGCTTGTTAAATTGTAACCAATCCTGGGACTCTCAAAGGCTTAGTTAACATACCTTTTAATGATCATTATAATTGGCAAATGACATAATGGCAATCAATCTCTTTATGATTTATTCTCCCATGAAAGATAGGGTTGGAGGCAATCTGCATAGTAGCTTGATTATCACGGTATAACATCCTAGGCTTAGATTGGTTAAACCTAACTTTTGCATCAACTCCTTAATCGAAGCAAGGTCACGTGTTGTAAGTGCTATTACTTTGTATTTTGTCTTTGCACTAGATCTTGCTACCACATTCTGCTTGTTATCTTTCTAAAATTTTAGATTCCCTTCTAATAGAATGTAATAGCTATAGAAGTCTTTTTTCAGGGGCTATCTTAAAATATTTGGGAATCATTAAGGTTGTCTTTTAATGTTTTTTGCAAGAGGACTTAAAAAATTGACTAATCACATTTGTAACGAATGAAATGTCGGGTCTGGTCACTATAAGGTATTTAAGTTTGTCAATAAATATGCAGTATCGTCCTAAATCAAATATTAGTTTCTCTTATTTGTTCACTAGCTTAACACTAGAATACGTAGGAGTGTTGACTAGTTTGGTGGTCAACAGTCTAGCCTCCTTGAGTATGTCTTTTGAGTCATTTTCTTGTGAAATGTATGTCTCCTTGAGCGGACAACTTCAATATTCAAAAGGTATCTTAAATCACCCAAAGTTTTGGTCTAAAACTGCTAATGTAAATGGAATTTTAGTTCTAATATGTCATCAATTTCTCTTGCAAATGAACTCCGCTTTTTAGGATGATAGGATTTGATGCCCCATGGAATACTAAGTGATTCAACATGTTACAAAACATGCTAAATTGAATCAGAGCCAAACTAAATTTACCATGCTAAGCCCAAAGAGATTGCTTTAAATCATATAATATAATGAATTTTGCAGCTTGCTAGATAATCCAGACTTTGCTCAAGTAATGAATCTTGGTGGTTACCCTATACAAACCTCCTCATTCAAGCCTCCATGAAGAAATGCATTTTTAATGTATAATTTGTGTAAGGACTACTTAGACATTGCTACGAGAGTAAGAAGTAATCAAAGCTATATTTGATACTGGAGAGCAGTTATTTATATAGTCAATGTCATTTATCTGAGTGTATCCCTTTGTTACAAGCTTAATCTTAAGGAGTTTCACTTAGCCATTAGGAGAAGTCTTCATATTATACATAGTTGCGTTCAACTATTGATTCCCTGAGGGAAAGAGAAACCCAATTACGGGTGCAATTAGAGTTTAAAGTTGATATCTCATCAATTACAGCATGTCATCATCATGGATGATACAATTCCTCTAATTAAGACTTCAGAACGGATATTGATGACAGTAGAATTGAAGTCAGTGATCTGGAGAAGTAATTCATTTTGGAGTATCCTTTTTGAAAGAAATATGAAGTTTAAGAAGATCAGGATCAGAAGTAAAATTCGGTACCATTGAGGTAAGTTGAAAGGGTAGTTAAGCCTGCAAAAGCGATTGTAACTATTTCGGATATACGTCATTGACTATGTTCCATAGGGGAAGGTGAAGAAATTGGTAGGGGCACAAAAGATGGTAGCACCTTTGATATGGTTTCTAGGTGAAATTTAAAGAAGGTTACATCGATTGAAATAAAAAGTTAGATGAAACTTAAGGAAGAACAATTGTGCTATTTCTAGATGTAAGAGTATCCTAGGACAATACACTTCACTGATCAAGATGATAGCTTATCCTCACCAAGTGATAGATGATGGACAAAACAGATGCAACCAAATATACGTGAAGGAAGGATATAAGCTTCATCTCTTGAGAAAAAGAGAATTTGATATGATAATGAAGAGTAGAAGACTGCATGCAACAATGGATAGGCACACGAAAGATAGTTCCTCCAAGCTCTAGATGCTGTTAATCAATGGTGATTGCTCGAAGCCCTGACAGAATGTGATCTTTGAGAGGAGACACACGGTAAAGAAGCACCAGTTCTGTTAACATGTGAAGATTGTGAGCAAAAAAAGCGTTTATCATGGCCCTCTTTGCCTAAAGCGTGATATATAATTTAATTAGGGTCATGTACACTTATGGATCCTTAGTGTTATTTCATAATTATATCTAAGTCCTTAACATAATTCTTTTCCTTTATTTTGGTGCTAATGTGGCCTGGTTAGATTCCATCGAACTATATTACTAGTTCATCTAAATGGTTAATCAAAGTTGGGGATTCATATAATGTTCAGGTATTTTAAGTTTTATTTTGTTTTGTTGTTCTCCTAATTAAACCATTAATGTGTGTTAAAAAAATGAATTTACTTGATTAAACTTGATTAGGTGTACTTGATTAAGCTTGACTAGGTGTAATGGTAGCCAAACCTCATTCATCATTGTTTTTTTTTAGCATACACATGGCAAGCCACTAAGTGAGAAATCCCAAATTTGAAGCCAAGAATTAATGAAATTAAATAATGGGTTTAGAGTTTGAATTGGAAAAAGCTTCCCATTTTTGTTGTTCCAATTGATCGAGAGAGAGGAAGAGGGAGGTGGCTTGAGCTGCAGGCTTTGAAGGAGAAGGAAAAATTAAATAAGTTGCTTCCTTTCTCTCCTAAATTGGGTTCTTCTCTTCATCCTTTTCATCCTTGGGCCAGCATTTGGGAAAGAAAGAAGGAATTTCATTCACTCATCTTACTTGCATGAAAAACAATAGGTAGGCTTTAGCTACTAATACGTTGTATGAACTTCAAACTTTACTTAGAATTTAATAATTTGAGCTGTATAAATATTTATGAGTTGAATGATGTATTTATTTCATCTTGCCCTTAAATTTTATTTTGTGAATTAAAGCATGCATATTAAGTATTTAACCAGCTTCTTTAAACTCCATGCTTATGTAATTTAGATTCACAAGCCTAAGTTACAATTTTTGGTGCCTTTTTATATTACTACTATTATAGCTTAATAGATAAAACATGGAATTAGAAATCAATGTTTGAATCAAAAGTTTGGTTATTCTTTTGGAATGAACTTATATGTTAGGATTTTGACAGATTAATAGGCATTTTGAATAGAGTTAAATTTCATATTTATATATTTATAAGTTATCAATTATGCTTTCTTTGATATTTTGATTTCTTAGTTGTTAATGGATGGGCATGAAGCTAAAAAAAAGGTAATTCATATAGTTGATTAAGCATTTATTGTATTTTCAAGTGTGGGTTGTAGCTTCTCTATTTTGTTTTGCTGGTTAACTATAGGAAATAAATTGATTGTTATTTATTTTGCTTTGCTGTCACAAAATAGGCATATCATATGTGTGTGATTGAATGCCAGTTTAAATTTGTATTATTAAGCTCCAGTTTAATTGATGTTTATGTCTTACTTTATATTCTGGAAATATTAATTCACAGAGAAATAGAACTAAAACCACTTAAAGCTGGAATGTTGGTGGGGACATGATGCCATTAAACCATCGAACTATTCCAAAGAGGGTTCAGGCTCGGCGCTTAAGATCTCACCACGTGACGTCGATCTGGATGGAGGTTTGATAGCGGCAGATTTGGCAGCAGGCATGATTGGTGGCTGATCAGAAGATTGAAAATCTCCATTTAAATCAATTTATTGATTTGAATGGGAATCTTTTAAATTTTGGGCTGATTCTTTCTATTTCTAATTATTCACATTTGGCATGATTGTAATCCTTTTATTTCTGCATTTATTTCTGCACTTATTGTAATAGGCCTATGTAAAGGCATGGACTGATATTATGTGTTGTTAATCCTGGAATGAAACCATTTGTGTTTGAAATACTGTTATATCCCGGTGAAGGGAAATGTTGGGATCTTGGGTGAAAATTTTTAAATACTTTAAAGAAATTTGAGGTATTTCCCAACTCTTCTCTCCCAGTTCTCAGTTTCAAATCCAATCCACTCTTCTCTCTCAATTCTCAGTTTCAAACCCAATTCAAGTCCAGGCTCCCCTTTGTGATTTTCCTAGCTCTGAAATCCCTTTTCCCTTCTTCTGTCGGTTCGGAAGTCTCGCGCCAACCTGTGATCTTCGCCTGTGGGCTTCTGCAACATCGTGCACGATGTTTAGACTAACACAACCATCTGCATTGTCGTGCACGACCAGCCACTGCTCGCGCCCCGACACGCAGTCAGCCGTCCGAAACTTCGGACCTCGATCCCGCTGATTCAGCCTTCTGCACATTATGCACGATGTTTAGCCATTTGCAACATCATGCACGACCAGTCACTGCTCGCATTACAGCTCAGCTGTAGTCCAAAACCTTAGACCTCGATCCTGTCAGTTCGGCCGTCAGTAACATCGTTCACGACGCGCCAGCAGTTCAGTCTTAAGACCTGGAATCTCTTTTCGAGGTAAGCCCGAACATCGATTGAATACTATGAAAATCCTATTAGATCTTATTATGGTATTCGTTATTGAGACTATTTGATTTGCTCACCCGTGTGAACCTGGAATTACATTGTGTGACAAATTGCTATTGGGTAATATTATTTGTAAGTATATCCATATTATTGCGTACCCCTAGCTCCGATTTGTTGAGATAAAGTAGCCTTAAATCATTTGATAAATCTACTAGATATTATTTGGACTTGTTTCTAGATATTTAAAATTGACTTGCCTCATAAATTTGTAGTTTTCTAGTTATTACATAATTATTATCAGTAATAATCTTGAACAATTTTATGCTCATCTGTTAATAGTGCTTGTCGATCTTTAATTAGGACTGCATCCGCATGTTGTCCTGCATCAAATGTGTATTGAAATACAAGCATTCGAGCTTGTGTAACGGCTGCGAGTTCAAGTGTGGGCAGTGTATGAACTGTAAAACTTGTTAATCAGACTAAAGTGTGATACATGGTTTTAAAATACTACAACGAATATTAAATGAAGTGTTTATGTCCCTGCCTTAGCTCGAGCTTTGAGAGTGACAATCCCCAACTTGCCGCTGTGGGTTATTTGTAATTTAA
Source organism: Apostasia ramifera (assembly GCA_019297695.1). Classification (NCBI taxonomy): domain Eukaryota; kingdom Viridiplantae; phylum Streptophyta; class Magnoliopsida; order Asparagales; family Orchidaceae; genus Apostasia; species Apostasia ramifera. The sequence goes on along the minus strand of JAEMOT010003120.1, from coordinate 238,337 downwards.
CTTGCTGCTGAGAGCTATAATTGAGAATGAAAATGGCAGATGACGCATAAACCAAGAAACCAGGGCCCTATTGCGTAAAATTGATTAATAACTAGAAATAAGATTTTATTCGTGAATTTAAATTTACATTCATATGCATTTTATTTTGATTCTTACATTTGCTCAAGTTACTGCTATTAATGTTAATGGTGATGAAATTGAGAACGCATGCTTGCTTGCAATCATTTTATTTAGCTTATTAGTGTTAGTGTCTATTCAGCCTGGGATCGGATGGCTAATGCCTATTTTGGCAAGTATTGGTACACAAGAGGACCAAGGAAAAGGGAAGACGAACATGTAGGAAGTGTTTTAGTTGTGATTCACACTTTATTTTTGTTGTTCCCCTTTTGTACTTTTGAAAACATATAATGTATTAATTTTTGGGAGCTTTTGTGTATTTTATAAGTTGAATTTGGACTTCTATCACTAACATTGTTAGATTTATATGAATTCAATAATTATGTGAATATTTTTGCCTTTAAAAATATTCTAATTTGTTGTTTATTTGGAGTTTTTTCTATCCACTTATTTTATGTTTAGATAGTGTTAATATTGTAGTTTTCTCTGTCACGCTACTCAGGGTTTAGGTGTTGGGTTGGAGTCAGACAATTCTTTTTCGGAAAATATTTTTTATTTTGCATCCTTGACATTTCTTGGTGAATTCACGAATCATTCAAATAATTGAAATGGACTAATGAAATGTTAAAAGTAGTTGATAAATGTTATCTATGTGTGCATTCTTCATGAGACTTTTGTATATTATAGTCCATATCTTTGTTGATAAGTACTATCTATATGTGCATTCTCCGTGGGACTTTTGTATATTATAGTCCATATCGTTATTATACTTTTTCCTTCTCTTTTTATAGGTATGCATATCCCCCACCGGATGGTAATATACTGACCAATATTGTCAATGCGCTCATTGCTGTTCCTCGTTTTTACACCCAGGTTCCAAGTTTCCTATTCAATACAGATATGTTATTATACATATTTTAGTACATGATATGGAAAACTTATAAAAATTGCAGGTTCTACATTTAATGAACAAAATGAATCTTCCAGCTCCATTTCGTATGGCACTGCCAACTCCACCCTTGCCACCTCCAATACCTGCCCCACCACCTCCACCACCTCCTGTTACAGTGAAGCCTCAAGTGGCTGATCTGTCCAGTGATGAATCAGAATTGGAGTCTTCTGAGGTACTTCTCATCTTGTTTCTACATCACATTTGTAATCTTCTAAGGCTTAGTGGTTGATTATTATTTTCTTTTTAAATCAGGTTGATTTTGAATTCTGAGATCTTATTTACGTGATGTTTTACTAACTTATAATTTTAGGAAGACGCTGATGAGACCCGCGCACATAAGCGTGCTAAAAGAGCAGCAATTGTTGGCCCTGCAGTTGATAAAGGTGTGATGCATGAGGCTGTGGGTTTGAAACCTGCTGCATTAGTTCCAAAAGAGGTTCCATTGATAAAGAAGAAAAACCCAGTGCTCCAGGTTAGCATTCCATCTCAAAAACATTACATCAATTTGGGATTCCTGTCTGTACGTTCCTTTTTTTCTCACAGATAAAGATCACCCCTAAGTCACAAAAAGAAGCTGCCGAAGATGAGAGTATGATCAGGGATCCTATGGAGCCTGCAAAAGAAGAAAAAACTTATTTAACACCAGAGGAGCTGCAAAAAGGGAAGATTCCTCCTGAGGAAATACTGTCACTTCCTATGTTTAAGGTTAGAAAAATCTTTTGTTTTTTTAAAGGAAAGAAAAATACTGCTAATGCTAGTTTTGTATGAGGCTTATTTGTCTTTGAGCTTCGGTTCTTTGTGGCTTGAAGGCGATTAGCCTATTAAAGGAGTAAATCTAACATGAGAAACCTCTGGAACAGTGAATTAAAAAATCTCTTTCTTTTGTAGAATTATGCTGCTGGGAATCCTTCAACTGTCCTGTACATCAAGAACTTGGCAAAAGATGTGGTGGTTGATGATTTCTACTTTATATTTGGTATGACTTTGATCATTATAGAAACAAACTGGACAACTTGAAATTACTGATCTTCAATATCAGTCATTGTTTGAATTTTTCTTTTCAATAGTATTCTCTTTTACTTTCAGGTTCACTTTTCGAAAGTGTTGACGCAGCCAAGTCAAATCTGCATATCAAGTTAATGCAGGTCTCTTACTACAGTTTTTTGAAGACTCTCCAAGTCTTTCAAGTTTATTTTTTGTACTTCGTTGCATGAATTTTTAAGTTTTTCAGTTATTTCTAGAATTCATTTGCAAGGTGCTTCCTTGTTTCTAGGCTTGACTATTATGTGTTGTAGGCTTCTAGCTCCTCATTATTTTTTCTTTTTAAACTTGTTGCTGATAGGTTTCCTAATTTTTAAAAATAATCTATTCTAAAGATTTTTCCCAAATGGATCGGTTGCTGAGTACTTGTGCCCTAAAGTGTACTTATCCCTCTAGTACATGCTGTGTATTGGTAGTTATATTTACATGAATCCTATCTATTAGACTTTTAGAGAGAAGACTAGAATTATAAGCCTCCTTTTTAAGCTTAAGCAAATAAATTATTGATGATACTAAGAGATAATAATGGCTACTCTCCACTAAACCATTTTCTAATATTTTCCTAGTGGTACTCAAGTTTTTTATCATGATCAATTTATGGGACAAGGAATAAGCTACGCTTTGATTTATAATACTTTTCTATCTTTTTATTTTCAGGAGGGTCGAATGAGGGGTCAAGCTTTTGTGACATTTCCAACTGTAGATCTTGCCCATCGTTCTCTGGTACTTCTTTCATGTTATACCAAATCGCAATGTATTATTATTATATTATTATTTTGATAACAATTGCTTAAGTTGTAATTGATTATTGAATATCTTTGTGGTAAACATGTTGTGTTGATAGTTACATGCATATTCATAGTCAAAGAGGATATATCTGCACCCTGTATTCGATATTTGATTCTGCCTGGGGAACTTTTTTTATTTTGTTAAATTTGAGAATGTGCCTATCTTGTAAAATATCCTCTTTATATCTTCTTCATTTCTATGATAGGTTTTGCAAGAAAAATTAGGAACTGTTGATAGCATTTTGAGTTTTTCCCTTGTGGAAGGTTGAATTCAGTACTTTGCACTCATTTAAAGCTGATTTTTGAAATTTTTGAATCCAGAATATAGCAAATGGATTTTTGTTCAAAGGGAAACCGATTATCATTCAGTTTGGTCGAAACCCTTCTGCCAGTAAAACCAACAATGAGTGAACTGCGTAGGAGCTGGTGATCACGTTTGCATTGCTTATCCTACAGGTTATTACTTTACTATTGTCAGAGATTCTGTTTTCGATTTCATCTTCCTTCAGGATATCTCAACATTTTGAGTAGTTTTTAAGAGATTTTAAATTGGTTCTGTAGAAGGAAGAATGGGGAAATTGTTGTTGGGCGAAATAGTGCAATTCATGGAAGTTTATTAGCATTTAAACATGGAAAAATGGTATGCTATAATTCTTCATTTGTTTCTTGAAAATCTAAATGAAACTCACTCTCCAGTAATTGTCTAGTGATGTTCTCCGCCTTGCATATGTAATGGTTATATTTAACAAAGTTCTGCAGAACTCCGCTTTTCATCCTATATATCTTTTTTTCCCCCTTTTGGATAATTACTTGCATATCTCTCACATCTATTTGCATACAGGATTTGCAACTCCTATCTTCAGATACATTTAGGTCCTCAATTCAATTTCACGTTAATACAAAAATCATTTTGGGGGAGAGAATGTTTGGCGTGTAAATATTTGAGGAATTCAGGGTGTATGTATGAAACTACCCCTTCGAAGAAACAAGGGAACAAGGGGGATCTATGATACCAAAATGATTGTGTTAAATATCAACAGGAGTAAATTTTCTTAAACCTAGGAAGGAAGGGCAGATTAGCGATTTATGAAGCAGTTAATATCAATTTTTGGGATATGCATTTGGTAACAAACAAAATACAAACCTAAAAAGAATGTAAAAGCCTAACCTGAATATCAATTTTTGGGATATGCATTTGGTAACAAACAAAATACAAACCTAAAAAGAATGTAAAAGCCTAACCTGAATATCAATTTTTGGGATATGCATTTGGTAACAAACAAAATACAAACCTAAAAAGAATGTAAAAGCCTAACCTGAGGGTTTGTTGGAATCAAACAATGAAAAGTTAAGAATATCATATTAAAGCCAACCAAAACTATGTAGGAGGGATAAATCGCAGCTTGCTCTTTACAATATCTTTTACTATTAGTTTGAATCTTGTAATTTCCCCCACTTGTGGGATTTTGAAGTTCTCGAATAATATATTGATAGACTACCCACTGGGTGGGTCGGCTTTATGAATTCTTTGTTTCCATTGCACTCTATCAAATAATAAATTTTTATTTAATTTGAAATATGTAAGATCACTCCTTATAATTTCTGGCTATCTTTTTTAGCATTTCTCCTCCTCTTTTTACATGGTTAAAATTCAATAATAAAACTTTTTTTTACTAAATCTTGTATTAGCCTGCGACTTATATGTCCAAGTTATCGAAGTTGACTCTTTTTCAACTTATCTTCAATTGAGAGCACTCCAACTTTCTTGTTGATATTTTTATTTTTCATTTTATCTTTTCGCGTATACTCACTCATCTACTTTAGCATACTCATTTCTCTGACATTCATTTTATCTGTGTATTTTTGTTTTGTAGGTCAGCATGTAGCATCATATGATTATTGGCCTAACAACTATTCTATAAAATTTACCTTTAAGTGAAATTTTTCTATTACACATTATGCCAGAAATACTCCATTTTATCCATCATACTTGAATTCTCTAATAATATCACCATTTATTTCACTATTATTCTGTATGATTGATCTAAGATATTTAAACTATTCGCTCTCCTTAATAACTTAATTATTGATTGTTATCTCTCTATTACAAGTGCTTTTATTACTAAAATTACACTTCATATATTCAGTTTTTGATTTGTCTAGACGAAAATCTTTAGATTTTAATGTATTTCTTCGTAATTCAAATTTAGCCTTAGCACCTTCTCTAGTCTCATTAACAAGGAGAATATTATCTGCAAAAAGTATGCATTATGTCTAGTCAAAATCTCCATAATCATATGTGAAAAAAAAATCTCCATAACTAATATAAAAAGATATAGACTTAAAGCTAAGACTTGATTCAGTTTAATTGAAATAAGAAAATTCTTAGTCAAATCCTTTTGTGTTCGAACATATGTAACAACCCATTTATACATATCCTAAATAACTTGAATGTAAGTAGTGCAAATCTTTTTTTCTTCTAAAACTCTCCAGAGCTCTTCTCTCGCAATTTTATTATAAGTTTTTTCTAAATCAATAAAAACAAATGCAGTTCTTTTTTTCTTTCCTTAAATATCTTCATTAAACCTCTCAACAAATGAATAACTTTTATAGTAGATTTATCTGACATAAAATTAAATTGATTTTGTGATATCCTAATATCACAATATAATCTATGATCAATCACCATCTTCTAAAGTTTTGAAGTATGGCTCATTGACTTAATTCTTCTATAGTTAGCACAATCTTATATATTGTCTTTTTTCTTATAAATAGGCACCAATGTATTCTTTCTCCATTCATTTAGCATTATTTTAGTTTTCAAAATTATATTAAATAACCGAGTGAGCCAAAAAACTCCATCTCTAATACATTTTCAAATATCTATTGGAACGTCATTCGGTCCAATTGTTTTTCTATACTTTATCTTCTTTAAAGCCTCTCCAAGTTCAGCTTTACTTATACGCTGGATGTAATTTTTATCTTTTTTTGGATGCTAAAATCAGTAAAAGTAATTATATTATTACAATCATAATTGAAAAGCTTTTCAAAATAGCATATCCATTTGTGTTGAATGTTATCTTTAAAATACTTTGTGATCTACATCTTTAATGTATTTTGCTCTAGTAAAGTTTTTAATTTTCTTATCTTTTACTTTAATAAGCTTAAATATATATTTTTTTTTCCTTTTTTAGTGTTCAGTTTTCTATAAAGATCGTCAAAAATCACTTTTTTTGCATTATTGTCTGCTTTCTTTGATTCTCGTCAAGCAATTTTATACTTTTCTAAATTTTTTTTACTTTTACATTTAAATCAGTCTTCGTAATAAATGTTTTATTCTTTAATCTTTTCTTCTATTTCTTATTTTCACTGCCAAGCTTCTTTATTATTTATTACTTTTTTTTTAGATTTTCCCAACATATTTTTTACAACATTGCAGATGCAGTTAGCAACCCCCAACTACATAAGATCAGCTTTCCCTTCAATGTACAATTGTCCATGTTCTAAAACTCTCTTCTTAATGATATTTTTATTCTCATTCTTTAGATTTTATATCGAGTCTGAGGGCATTGTTTCACTTTACCATTTCTTCTTTAACTATTCATTTTAAAATCTAATACTATTAATTGATGTTGGGTAAGGCAAATATTCACTTGAAATAACCTTACCATATTTACAGCCCAAGTGATCTTCTCTAATAAGGAAGTAATCAATCTATGTCTTTGAAGACCCATTCTTATAAATAATAATATACTCATTTCCTTTCTTAAATAAAGTATAGCAATCAAGAAATTATAAGGTAAGGCAAACTCCAAAATAATTTTACCCTCTTTATTAATTTCATTTAAGTCATACCCACTATGAATGCTATTAAATTCTTTAGTAGTACTTTCAACATATTCATTTAAATCTCCTTCGATAAATATTCTCTCATCTTGAGGTATTTCTTGTACTAATTCTTTTAGTTTATTCTAAAACTTTTCCTTTATACCTGTGTGCAAACCTTGCGGGGCATACACGTTTACAATGTTAATATTCATCTCATAGATATTAATTTTTAAATCTATAATTCTATCTTCATTTTTCTTGACTTTCACTACATGGACCTTCAAACTTTTATGAAGAATTATACCCACTCCATGTCTGGTTCTATTCTTACCAGGGTATAAAATTTGAAGCCTAAGCTATTAATTTCTTTGGCTTTCTCTCTTTCCCATTTTATTTTTTGAAGGTACAAAATATTAATCTTCCTACGAACCTTAATATTCACTAATTCTATTAATTTGTTTGTCAGGGTACCTATATTCCAAATTCCTAATCTTATCCTTGTGTTTGGACTAATTTTTTTATATGCATTCATCCATGATGTAGGAACCCTTGCTTATTTATTAGTACACTCGGGCTCCGATACAGCGGTCTTTACACACTATTCACTGTATTCAGGCATATAGCACGTCACTTCAAGGAAACGCCCTAAATTTCTTCCAATTTCTTATAGGATTTATGTCATGTTTGTTTGATAAGTTTTACGCTGGCTATCGACTGCCTAAAGTAACTTTCCGCATTTCTCATTCGGGACTTGAGACCCGGCAACTCCTACTAGACTGAGCCAACAAAAAAAAAAAATGTTGAATGTTGATAAGCCTTGGGGATAGCATCTAATCGAGAAAGTCGGTCTCAACTTGATGCGAAGGGACAATAGAGTTCATTCAAACTAAGTTACTTGCATTATACTTCAATTAAATACGAACCATATAATTTGTAGATTATATGTATTGCATGTGTATCTATAATCCCTTGGGTATATAATCCACAACATAGATACATGCTTAAAACTATATATATTATAAAATTCTAAATACACTTGCTTATTTATACATGAAGTTGATGATCATTTCATTTCATTTCGGGTAAGTTCTTCAAGTCGTATGAAAATTTTGTAGATTTGAAATCGATTAAACTTTGCAACCGAGTGGGTTTTGAGTTTCAGACAATTTGCCTGCACCTAATCTGCCTCCGGAGCTCTTGAATTTTTACTGAGATTCTTTTTGCACATCGCTCTTTGTTTTAACACTACTCTTCTACAGGTCAATACAAGCAAAGCTTTTATTTGCCTCATGCCCAGTGAATAAACTGTCCTTGATGAAGCTGCAAGTCGCCACGCCATGGCTCTCTTCTCAAATGACTTCTTCAGGACAACAAATCTTCATTCATTGTAGGTTATCATTGCATTATATATATATATAGACACATAAATATTATATAGTTGACCGTTTCAAAATTTTATCAAGGATATTTTATAGACAATTGAACTTTACAGTCAAAAAGTAGGTGAAATATTTACCATAAGAACTTTGAAGGACAAGCTTACGGGAAGACTCAGACTTAAAAAGAGAAAAGAGAGTAAAAGTCGATTTCATTTTTAGCTGCTTTTTTTGGTATTGTAACTTTTTTTATAAGGAAAATGATATGAAGCCCCCACAATTAGCCCCTAAAAGTATTTGAGACATTTGGGTATTAGTTTTAGCCAATAGTTGAGCGGATGGTATAATGTACTATAATCCTTGTGGACTAGTTATGGGATCTATGTAGCATTGTTCTTTTTATAATAGTAGGAGGTTTGTAGGCTTCAAATTTTTTTAATTTTCGAATCCGTGTGATCATGTCTCCCTTTACTGGGTGTTATTGCTGGTGCATTAATGTCTTTGCCAGTACATTGCCAGTACATTATTAACGTTGTTGGTGTTGTCACGTTATGTGTTTGTTATATTTTTTCCTTTTGTTTTTGTTTTAGTGATGTCAAAATAATCTTCCACCAATGAAAGATTATTTTGACATGATTACTACTATTGCAAAAAGAAAAGAAAGTGATAGATAACACATGATCCGATATCCGGATAATAAATCACTAGCATGGACAATAATGCACCAACAGTACTAATTAAACAAAGGGAGACACGTGAAGAGCATTTCTGCTTAATTGAAGAAAAGTTTTGAATTTCAGAGCTCTCGTGCTAGCATCAATAATAATGTCCCTGATGATCCATAAAAAAATTCAACATCAAAAAAGAATTCTTCTTTTACTTTCTTTCCTCCTTTGTGAGTCTCAATCTCATGCTTGTACTTTTGAGTCCTCTTTTTAAGTCTTTGATGTAGTCATTCATGACCTACATTGGCATCATTAATATCATCTTTGCTCCTAGACATATATACCTTTTATATTTGTTTATTAAGTAGAAACGTGTTTGTTTATCTTGTATTTGGTGGAGTTTATGTAAGGGAGTTGTTTTTTTCATGTGTCATGTATTTGTATATTAGTGAAGTATATTTATTCTAGGTATAAGGGCTTATATGGAGTATGTATGGGGTTGTGCATATTGGGGAGTCAAGGAAGTGAGCACAACAAATGGTGGATAGATTGTCGGATAGGCCACCTCCATCTAGACTTACCAAGTCAAGTTTTGAGGTGGTAGACAGTCTGTCGTCTAACCAAATAGTCCTGCTAATAATAGTTGGAAAGTTTGCGTTTTATGCAAGGTCAATCCTTCACAAATGGGACTAATTACAAGTTTCTTTGATTATTGTTCTCTGTCGAATAGTCCGCTTAATAGTTTAATGTACAGTTTCAAAAATACAAATTTGAATTTACCCATTTCTTCAATGGTAGGAAGGGGTTTCAAGTTTCAACCAACGCAAAGTTGGGGGAGGCATGCCTATTTATGTCAAAGAATGCTCATTTTGAAAGAGCTGCATTTGTGATGTTTTTTAAGTATTTGAGACTACATTCCATTACATATACTAGTGAGGGCTTAAGAAACATCTTTATTTCACAGGAAAACTCAAAATCGAGTTTCAATTTCAGGCTGAATATCAGTAATTTCTGTCAAAACCAAACTTGATAATTTCATATTGGTTTCGGTCGAGATTCATTTGAAAAAAATACGAGTTTCAATTTCAGCCGATTCTCAGTAATTTTTTCGATAGTTTTGGCAATTTCATTTAAAATTTTCGAAACTAAGTCTGAAATTCAGTCGAAATTACTCTTTTTTTTTGAAAATATAATATTTAATAATTATCATTACAACAACAACAACAATCAAGCCTTAATCCTACTAGGTGGGGTCGGTCACACATTTACCTTAGCATTCTCATTTCTGTAATATTTATTTTATTTGTATGTTTCCTCTTTGCAGGCCAGCATTTAGTACTATATATCATTGCTGGTCTTACTACAGTTTTATAAAATTTACTCTTGATTTTGGATGAGATTTTTCTATCGCACAATATACTAGAAGCATTTCTCTATTTTATCCATTCTGCTTAAATCCTGCAAATAACGTCATTATCTGTTTTACCATCATTTTGTATGATTGATCTAATGTATCTAAAGCGCTCACTCTTCTTGTGAAATTGATCACAAATTGTCACATCTTCAATATAAGTATTTTTTTCTTGACTAAGGGTTTGTTTGGTTGGAAGATAAATTTGGGTAAAGAAAGAAAAAATATTTTATTTTATAGAGTTAATAGCAAAGAAATTTATTTTAATATTGGGTGGTGTGTAGGATGTGAAATAAAGTTGATTTTAATGTTAAAATTTGTGTTTGATGTGAAATAAAGTTGATTTTTAAGGTTGAAATTTGTGTTGGATGTGAAATAAAATTGTTAAAATTTGTGATAAATTTAAAATATAAATAAAATATTGATTTGCTTTTTTTTGGATGGTTACCAAACAAGGCCGACTAAATGTGCACTATATATATTCAGTTTTTGATCTACTGAGATGAAAATTTTTAGATTCTAGAGCACTCCTCTAAAGCTCTAGTTTCGCTTTAGCTTTCTCTTTAGTTTTCTCAACAAAGATAATATCATCTGCGAAGAGTATACACCAAGGCATTTTATCTTGGATTTGTTCAGTCATGATTTTCATAATCAAAGCAAAAAGATACGGACTTAAAGCCGAGCTTTGGTGTAATCCAACTGTAATAGGAAAATTCTTAGTCAAACTTTCTTGTGTTCGAACACAGATAACCGCTCCTTCATACATGTCTTTAATAATTTGAATATAAGCAGTGCAAATTTCTTTCTTTTCTAAAATTCTTCAAAGTACTTCTCTTGAGACTTTATCATAAGCTTTTTTTAAATCAATAAAAACCAAATGTACGTTTTCATTTTTCTCCTTAAATTTTTTCATTAAGCCATTAAGCTTCTTAATAAATGAATTGCTTTTATAATAGATCTACTTAGCATAAAACCAAATTGATTCTCTAATACCTTAGTATTATGGCGTAACCTTTGTTCGATCACCCTCTCCCAAAATTTTAAAGTATGACTCAATAATTTAATTTCTTTATAATTGGCATAATTTTGTATATACCTTTTATTCTTATAAATAGGTATTAATATACTTTTTTTTTCATTCATTTGGCTTTTTTTTAGTTCTCAAAATCATATTAAACAATCTAGTGAGCCAAGAAACTCCTTCATCTCTTACACACTTCCAAACATCTATTGGGATGTTATTTGGTCCTACTATTTTTTTATGCTTCATCTTCTTTAAAGCTTTCCAGACTTCAGTTTTACTAATATGTTGGATGTAAGCATCTATCTTTAATATCTTTTTTCATGAAAAGTATTTTTTCATCTTTATTTTTAATATATTTTAGTTTAATTAAATTTTTAATTTTCTATCTTTTGTCTTGGCAATCCTATATAATTGTTTCTCTTTTTTAGTGTTTAGCTTTTTATAAAAATCCTCAAGAGTCATATTCTTTACATTGCCTACTGCTTTCTTAGATTCTCGTCGAGCCACTTTATATTTCTCTCACTTATTTTTCTTTTTGTTTTTAAACTAATCTCTATAACAAATCTTCTTCTCTTTAATTTTTTCTTGTACATCATCTTTTCACTACCAAGTATCTTTATTATTTGAAATTATTCCTTTGGATTCTCCCAGCACATCCTTCGCCACCTTACGGATACAGTTAGCAACTGTCAATCACATAAGATCAGTTTCCCCATTAAAGTTTTATTGCCCAAGTTCTAGAACCTTATTCTTAAACATACATCTGTTCTCATTCTTTAGATTTCACCATCGAGTCTGAGAATAGGATTTTGACTTATTATTTTTTCTCCAATACTATATCTCAGAATCTAAAACCATTAATTAATGTTGGGTAGTTAAATATTCATTTGGAATGATTTTACAATCCAAGCGATCTCATTTTCTTATAAGAAAATAAACAATGTGAGTTTTTGAAGTTCCATTCTTGTATGTGATAACATGCTCATCTCTCCTCTTTAATCTCTTATTGTTATATATCCAAGCGATCTCGCGTGTGTTGTCTCAATTCTCATGAATGAGCTCTTTATTGTTATATATTTTTAATCTCTTATTCATAAACTTTCTGTATGCACTAGTTCTAGCAGGTATATGCCCTTTCACCAAATTTTTAATCCTTAAATCAAGTTTAATTATTAACCATATTTATCATTAAAAAGATCATTATATGTATAAGATATAATAACAATATTATTAAAAAAGTTAAATGCAAAACACACATTGTATATATATGAATTCATAATATTATATCTTGTACATATAATGATCTTTTTAATGATAAATATGGTTAATAATTAAACTTGATTTAAGGATTAAAAATTTGGTGAAAGGGCATATACCTGCTAGAACTAGTGCATACAGAAAGTTTATGAATAAGAGATTAAAAATATATAACAATAAAGAGCTCATTCATGAGACAACACACGCGAGCGCCACGCAGAAGCAGAATAATGCACTTTCCTCAATGTTTTTTTAAGTAGGAACTCATTTTTGCTAGGTAAAAGCTACATAAGAGAATAATTACGTAAATGCTTTATGTAGAAACAATATGCTTTTACAGGCCTAACTTTTGTGGCTTTTCGCTTTTAAATACTTTAATACACACTCGTATCTCCAACCCTCCTCACATTGTTCGTTTAAAGTGGTCTAGCTATAACGGGAATGAGAAAAGAGACAGAAAAGAAATAGAAAGAGAAAGAAGACAAGATGCCCTTATGTGGCGACAAAATGATCATGCATCGTATGTAGCCTTTACATAATGGAAATGAGCTGCTATGTAAATAAATGGTAAGGAGATGCGCATGGAGCTCACATGAATTGTGTTATCATGTGAATGGTTCCAAATTTCTTAAGTGATCCACTATTTAGACCAAAAAATTTCTCCCAATCATGATTGATTTTAGGCTCGTAATGTTTACCTTGTGGGCAACATACCATATGTAATCCTGTGGAATGTGGGGCTAAATTGTTTACCTCCTCTATTGCTGAATCCTTCTGCCTCTATTTAACACAGTCCACCTGCACTCTCTCTCTCTCTCTCTCTCTCTCGCGCTCTCTCGCTCTCTCTCGCTCTCTCTCCCCCCCATATGTCCATTCATTCAGTCATTTATTTCCCTTGACAGCAACAAACATCGTCATAGCTAACGTTATCCTAACTTCGAAATATCATTCTTTACCTGTTATCACCTAATATTTATTCTGATCTTCAGGACTATATAAAAAACAAGCTTTTAACTTCCCTAATTTTCATTTTTGTCTAGTAGCATTTACAAGTAACAAAAAGCAGAAATCACCAGTTCAACAATCATCACATAACTCGGTGCACTTAATCATGAGAAAAGCTGAACAGCTGACAAAGAGAGATGTTAAAAAGACAACTTTTTGGCAAACTGCACCAACTCTGATCATAACTCACAATAGAAACAAGTAACGCATAATCAACAAGAGATAAACAAAGAAAGAAGCTTTTCCCTTCATCACATATCTGCTGGCTATCACACTAAAAACAACACAAAGCCTGCAATTCCGATAATATGGCCCATTTCTAATTTATGAGGCCATGAAGAGAGGAAGCTCTTTTCATCATAAGAATTCAAACAGAAAAAAACAAAAGAAAGCACAAAACTGTACAAATCGGAAGAGGAGGAGGAGGTTGGAGGCACCTTCTTAAACTCATCTTCCAGCAGCTACTGCAGTTACCTTCTCTGGAAGTGAGAGATCTATGTTTGAAAAAACTGGCTCAATAACTTCATGGGCAGTAGAAGCCATCTCATCCTTTTTAGTGTAATTGAAGTTGAGATCTTTGTTTGCAGCCATGGCCAATAGCTCTGATTCTTCTAGTCCCCTGGCTGGCCCAAGACTGCACCTTTCTGTGTTGTGCTTGGACAATGCATCCTTAAATTTCTTAATCTGCAGTTTCATCAATCCGAATCAGGATAAGCACATAACAAAAAAATTTATAAAACTATTTTTTGTAACCCAAATACTCATATACAGTTTTCCCATTACTTGATCTCCTGATTTACTACAAGGAAAAACCAAGTGCGAGCTCTAATGACAAACCAATTTTCCCCTTTTTCAATCTATAGTTTTCTTTAATGCCAAGAAACTTGAAACGCTCCAGAAATAATTGTTTTTGGGCTTGTTACTCTGCTGACCATATCCACGGAGCGCTTCATCAAAGCACTACAAAGAAAGGTACATGATAGGTGAAGAAAATCAGAGAGACTTTTGCCGATATGTTCTTCAGCCATCCAAGGGTGCTCTATAAATGCTCAAATTATGAATCCGTTCAGATCTAGATATGTAACGTGACTAAACAGAAACCACTGCAAAAATCCTTTATTTACAAAAGTGATGTGAATTCATTCTACAGTTCAATATTTGAAAGGAAGTCTACAGACAAGGAACTTACAGTAGCATTAGTACAGCTGAAGCTACAAAGACGACCGTGAGCCCCTCTGTAAAATCTGAAAAAGGGAAGAACGTGAACATTCAAGCTATAACTCATGGATTTGTGCTCCTCATAGTTCACTTGTAGAAAGAGAACGTCAGGGTTGTTCTCAGCAAATTGGCAAATCTGCAACAAAATTTCAAAAAAAAAAAGAGCATCAAGGTCGCTACTCTATAAGTATGAAATCAGCAACGGACATTTTCTGTCGAACACATCATACCTTTGGATGAAGGGCTTTGCAGCCTCCACAGCCAGCGGATAAGAAATCTATAATCACCAGTTTATCCCCAGCTTTCAACAGAGAATGAACTAGATCTTGAGCAGAAGCAATCTCTTTCATGTTGGGTTGCACACCCTTCTTCCACCACCTCATAGCCCTTCCTACTAAATGCGCCATCTGAAAAATCATGCCAAACAAACCCCAAAATCAGCTCAATCTCGGAAAAATCTTAGATCCGCTAAAGCAATAGAAATTCCGGTCAGCATACCTTAAAAGGAACAGCATTAAGTTTCCCGTTATCAATTCCTCCACACTGGCGATTACCAATCTAGTCCCGAGAAACCACTTCTCGAAGAAGAGCGCGAGGTCCCACCGAAGGTCGGGCGCCGCCTCCTTGAAGAAACAGGCGAGGAGAAGACGGGCGGTCTGCTCAACACCTCCGCCATGTATTCCGATGATCAAAGCTTTCCCACCAAAAGAGATCAGAGGAAACCCAATGGTCCCTTCTGGGATAAAGATGGGGCATACAGAAGAAAAAGTAGGGTTTTCTACGTTCTCCCTACCTTTCATCCCTTCCGACCCTTTTTGGATAAAGAGAGAATGCGTGGAGGAGTAAGGAAGCCTGCTCTTGCCAGAACGAAGTAGAATAATGCCCAATCAATATCTCAGCCGTCCATTTTCCCTTATCCATAATCAAAACCGTAGAAATAACGCACAAATTTAATTTTAAAATGAACGGTGGATGGGAAGTCTACGTGGATCTCAGTACAACTGCCGCGTTGCTTTCGTATTTGCGCTCACATATGGATCGTATGGTTTTAGAATTGACGGGGATTTTTTTTTATACTGAAAAAATTCGGGAAATGTCAATGCAGATAAACACCGTCGTTGCCACGCGGCATTATATTAGAATTGTCTTTTCAAACTTTGTTTCGTATTCGATCACATAAAAATATTAATTTTGATAATTTTGATAGCTTACATAATTTTAATATCTTTTAATTTTTTTAAATTATTTAAATTTTATAAATTTAAATTAAGTTTTTTTAATAATAATTATTAACGCGTCGTTGCCGGGTCCCAAGTCTCGGATGAGAAACGCAAAGGGTTGCGTTAAGCAGTCGATAGCCAGCGTAAAACTTGTCAAATCAATCATGACATGAATCCTTTAGAAAATTACACTAAAACTAGGGCGTTCCCTGAAAGCGACGCGTGTAGTAAAAAGTGAGCAAGGGTCTCCACATCATGGACGAATGCGGGGAAAGAAGCTAGTCCATCATACTAAAACTCAAGTCAGTAGGATTAGATTAGGAACTTGGAATATAGACAGCCTGACGAGCAAGCTAATGGAGTTGGTGGATATTATGATTTATAGAAAGATTAATATTTTGTGCCTGCAGGAAACAAAATGAGTTAGAGAGAGCTAAGGAAATTGATGGTTTAGGTTTTAAACTTTAGTACTCTGGTAAGAATAAAAATAAGAATGAAGTGGGTACAATTCTAGATGTGAGCTTGAAGGATTAAGTAGTGAAAGTTAAGAGAAATTGTGATAGAATTATGACTTTAAAAATTATAATCAATGAAATGATTATTAACATTGTAAGTGTGTATGCTCCCTAGATAGGCTTGGATGCGAGCATAAAAGAAAAATTTTGGAATGATTTAGAAGAGTTAATACAAAAAATACCTCAGAAAGAAAGATTATTTATTGGAGGACATTTAAATGGACATGTTGAAGTGTTGCTGAGATATTTAATAGCATCCATGATGGATATAATTTTGGAGAGATAAATGAGAAGGGTAAAATTATTTTAGAGTTTTCTTCAACATATGATCTTGTAATTGCTAATATTTTATTCAAGAAGAGAGAGAAGCATAATATCACGTACAAGAATGGAACTTCAAAAACTCAGATTAATTATTTTCTTATAAGGAAACGAGATCGCTTGGCTTGTAAAGATTGTAAAGTCATTCCAAGTGAATATTTGACTACTCAACATCGATTAATGATTTTAGATTCTAAGATATAGTATTGGAGAAGAAATAATAAGTCAAAATCCTATTTTCGGACTCGATGGTGGAATCTAAAGAATGAGAACAGATGTATGTTTAAGAAGAAGGTTCTAGAACTTGGGCAATGAAACTTTAACGGGAAAACTGATCTTATGTGAACACCTGCATCGGTTATATCCAACTACATAACATACGCTGTAAGTTCTGCTCGGATCACCCCTTCGCTCATCCATTGTATTTCTTATACGACGTGTACGTTGTCGGTCAGGCCTTCTTATACGCAATGGTGATTTAAGTTCGACTATCCCACGAGCCTCATTAAAATGTGACCCAATATCTCATATCAGGAATGACATGAAATTCACCAGAATATGTATTCTTATAGCTTTATATATTATAATACTGTGACACCATTGAATTATAGTCCACATATACCGATCCAAGAGCACAAATAATATGAGAGCATGAAAGATGATAAATAAGAGTACGTAAGCATGTATAGTGATAGCTATCGTTAGAAGAGTTGGTCACTACTTGTTTCCCAGAAATGTAGTATTAACTTTTCATTCATTAAAATTTATCCGAATAAGAAATGCACAAGATTCAGATTCTTCTGCATGCTTTCGTAACATTGTTCGCATCCTAAGTACGTAGGATGAAATAGCTTCCGACTTCCAGGCAACAACGTTCGCCTACAGCTTCAAAAAAAGACCCACTATGTGATAGTATGTTGCACAAACAAGTACTTGAATGAGTAGTCCACGTGCACGTTTCAGAACACCATTGAAATATTCAGATGCATTTGTAGTTATAGTAGCATATCTAAATCTCCATCATAAATAAATGTTCATTTTTTAAATCCTCTATCTTCCAGCCACTTATAAGCATCCGGATGTACAACAGCAATATCTTTCATATGCTGGACAAAACTATCCCAAACATCAGTGTTGCCCGCACTGTACCTAGAGTCCATAATATTTTCTTAAAATTTTCTCTAAGATGACGGAGACAATATTGATGAGCAGCATGAGGCAAGATAGATGCTACGTCTCGCAGTAAACCAGAATATTTGTCGTTAATAATACAGAAATCTCGTCGTGTACAGTATGTACCATAATATTTGCTCTATTAGTTCGCACATTCTAGTTAGAAACCACTTCCATGAGTTATTACATTCTGATTCAACGCAGAAAATGCAAATGGAAAAACTTCATTATTAGCGTCTATGCCTACAGTAATTAATAATGTACCACGATATTTGTTTAGAAGAAACGTCCCATCTATACTCAACACTGGCTGATAGAATTTTTATTCTTTAGTAGATGGACCGAAACTCTAGAACAAACGCTTGAATTTATTTACTTGAGATTTCTGTATCTCATAAACAGTTCTAAGCATAATTGTTGTTAGGCACTTGCAGTATCGGTACAATTTTTATATGATTTTTCCCAACCACCAAATATAGCTTTGATGGCCTTCCTTCGAGCATCCCATGCTTTCATGTAACTAATTTTAATATTGTACTTTGCATTGACCCGTGACATGATGTCACTTGAGCACATATCAATCTGTGCTCGCATTGCTGGTTCTACTAAGTGAGCAATAAATCTAGATGTGTATTGACGGTAGTCATCGTCAAGTTTTGGGTTTGAACAGTTATGCAGCTCACCAAGAGTAGATATCTTTCATGCACTACCATATCTCTTAGTGGAGATTGCATGTAAACGCTATTTAAGTAGAGTGAGCTTATCCATAACATGTGTACAAATTAATGTTATTTTTTATTTATTTGATACTATTTTCTTATGTTACACATAATTACGAATTGTCCACTCACTCAGTGAGCATTGTAACTTTCATTTTGAATAAAAAGCTGTGTTTACATGAATGTTGTCCCCTCGTTGGAGCACCATAAGGTCGAAATCTCGGCGATGAAGCCTTGATACAAAGATTGAAGTCCTAACTTTGACACACCAACGTAGAAATCCGAGCTTTTAGACTAGGTACAGTCAATCTAGCCTCCTATTAATGGGGAAGACCCCAGAGGAAGGGAGAGGGAGGGAGAGGGAAGAAGCCTTCTGGTATAACTTGGTTGCATTAATCATTTCTAGATTTGCAAACGGTGGTTGCATCTTGCATTAATGTCTTGAATTAATTCACTAATATGTATGTTTTAGGGATAATACTTATTTTGTTTGATAATGACACATTTGTTTGAAATTTTGTTTCTTCACACTTACTTTGCTTTGTGATTGTAAAGCATTATGTTTCTGTGATGGCAGGTCTGCTGATGAGAAGCCCTTCACATCAACATATCAAGTTTCAAGGGAAAAGGCTAAAGCCTGGGCATCAACTACATCCCTTTTGAGGTCAACATTAAGAGCTTAAAGGAGAAGGGCTTTGCAAAGCTTTAGAAAACCTTAAAGGAGTTGTAATACCTGGAGCTAATTATTATGCTTGTGATGATTTTGTGGGCTTGTTCAGGAAAGAGATCGATTTGATCATATCATATAAATTGTAAATTTGCCTTAAGATATGTATACGATAAAAAATAAAAGGGCAAATTTCACTCAGGTCCTTGAGTTTAAGGGTCATTATCACACAGGTCCACATTTTTAAAATATATCATCGGGGTTCCTAGGTTTTCAAAAATATCATCTTGGTCTTTTTTTAATTTTTTTATTATTAAAAAATATAAAAATTACCATTATACCCTTACCCTCCCTGTCTCCACCAGATCCGGCAGCCGCGTGAGGCGGCGCGGGGCGGCGCGGCTGCCGGATCTGGTGGAGAGAGGGAGGGTAAGGATATAATGGTAATTTTTATATTTTTTAATAATAAAAAAATAAAAAAGGGACCCAGATGATAATTTTTGAAAACCTAGGGATCCCGATGATATAATTTTAAAAACGTGGACATGTGCGATAATAACCCTTAAACTCAGGGACCTGGGTGAAATTTTCCCAAAATAAAATTTATTTGTTATATTAAAAGTTATGCAGAATATGAAATAATATTGATTGATTATTGAAAATAATGTAAGATGCAAAATAAAATAGATTGTTTTGTATTAAATGTTATGCAAAATGTGATAAAATTAATTTAATATTTTTTATTATTTTTTATTATAATTAAATTATTTTGATTTTTGGCATGATTAATACAGTGTAAGGATCAAATAGGCTCTAAAATTAAGAAGCAATTATATCGATCATTTGAGGTCCTGGGAGTGTCATCTCTATGTGTGGGTGAGTATGCTTTGTATTAGAAGGAGGTCAAAAATCAAAATGAAGGATTGAAAAGATGCACATTTAAGTATATGAGTTTGAATATCTCTGCATATTATTTGTTTGTAAAAGTTAATGAAGATTTTTTTTATATAGAATTATGTATGATGTGAAATAAAATTAGTTATTATATTAGAATATGTAAAAAATGTGATATTATTTTATTACATATATATATAATATGAAATATAATTAAATTTTAATATTAAAAATAGTATATAATATAATATGTCAGATAAAAATTAACATAATATAAATATAGTTAATACATCATGTTGGACTTTAGAGCCGTCAAGGCGATGAAACTTCAGCTATAAACTTGTCTGCCAAAGCCTTGAAAGACTTTCATCGATGAAGTTGATTATCAAATGCCCGTCAAAAGCTGTGAATGAAATAGTTCTCGACTCGTCATGGTATAAAACAATTTTCATAATGATTAGTTCAATGCATACCTCATCAGCTAATTAAAAGTTTTAGATCGAGAATAAATCTGTTGTTGAGCTTGAGCTCGACCTTGAAATTTTCTTTGATTTTTTCGAGATTGCTTATTCAATATGTCGACTGGCGCTAAGCCAACTCCTATATCTTTTTTAGCATTCCACCACTTTCCAATCTTTAATTATAAAAACCTTCCGCTCAAATCCTTGAGTAAATGAGATCATAGAGAAATCATTGCTTCATACGTAAATCTGAGAAGCATGTCGCATAATCACAAAGGCTTTCGTCCTGTTTGTGTTGAATTTAATTTAAGATGTAAGTGATTCAAACTAACATTTCAATACAGTAATATCACAAAATTCTTGTGAGAGTTGAAAGAAACTTTGGATGTAATTTTTTCTAGTTTAGTGGAAAAGGAGTTCGTTTTAATTGCCAAAAGGCTTTAAAAATTATTTTGAATGGAGTTTTACATTAATATAAATGCCTAAGTATATACAACAACCAAGCTTTAATCTCATTAGGTAGGGTCGGCTACACGAATCTTTAAATTTCATTGTGCTTTATCAATTAACAAATTCTTATTTAGGTCTAAGTGAGTAAGAACACTCCCGTCATGTCTTCTTTGGCCTCTTTCTTCTTTTTTGTATGTGGGTAAAATTTAATAACTCAATTTTTCTAACTGAAGTTTCAATTAGTTTATAATTTATATATCCAAATAAAGGCCTAAGTATATACGTATAATAAAAATGAGTTAGGTTTAACTGGATCGCTGCAAGGTCAATCTGAGATCTAAACCCTAAAAAAATCAATCGAATCGGGTCTGAAATATGATCAAATAATCGATTTTATTTCTAATACTGTTATTTATCCAATCTATCCAAAATTTGGGTGGCAGCTCAGGTAGAACGCGATGAAAATTGAGTCAGAATTCTCATCCTTTTTCGCAGCAAAACGAAGTATAGGAGAATGAGCGTGTTCTTTCTTGCTTGTCAGTTGAGTTCCTCTGCCGCTCTCGGCGCTCCATCATGGAGCTCGGCTTCTTCCAGTGTAACGCTTTTGAACAGTTTAAATCTCTCTCTCTCTCTCTCTCTCTCTCTCTCTCTCATTCTCTACTTCGTCTTCTCCTTCAGATTATCAAAGCCCAATCCTAAAACCCTAAAGTGTTCAGGCATGGCTTGAGAGAACGGGAAGAAGACTATGGCCATCGCGGAGGCGGGTGTGTTGTTCACCTGTAAGCGTCCGGTCCCAATTCCAGCTAGCTCCTCCTCCCTATCCGTTGGTAAATCCTTTCTCTCTCTTTCTCTCCGGCGAACATGAATTAGCGATAGTAAGTTAATTGGTTGATTAATAGGGTTCTTTGGAGCCGTACATGAGCCGGAAGACGGTGGAAGGCCACTGGGGTAGGCATCACAGGAAGCACCTGGAGAACCTCAACGCGCACATTGTAGGAACTGAGCTTAGCGGGATGCCATTGGAGAATATCATTCTCTCATCTTACAATAAGGGCGATACCCTCCCTGTTTTCATTCACGCTGCTCAGGTCTAACTCCAAATTCTTGCGGAATTCCTTTATTTTTAAGATAGATTGCTTCAGAATACTCACAAGTGCTGGTTGTCTGCTTTTGATGGATCTCCTCACCAGAATTTTTTTTCTTGCAAGCATTTTGCAATTTCATTTTTGTGCCGATGCTTAATATTTCAAGATGTACTCCAAGCTTTAGAAGATAGTGTTTTTGTTGCTTCCCTCCATTTAAACATTAGAGAGGAGATGCAAACCTGGTCTCTAGTGTTTTTGTGTCATGCCTTTTTTTTTTTTTCATTTTTCAGGTTAAAATGAGAATAATGTGAGGAACCAGCTAGTGGACTAAAAATGTGGAAAATGAATGTTACCTTGATGTTCTGTTGGGTCATCTAGAATTAGTGGTATTGTGATTTCTAGGGAAATAATGCATTGTTTCTGATTTCATTTGTTATTGCAATCTCAGAATGAAATTCAGGTTGATACCAAAAGCAAGGCTTAAAATGTTGTTATAAACTTTTTAGAGCCTCAGTTCAGTCCACTTTAAAAGTTTGGAAATTTTTGTTTAAATGCGGTCTTTGATTTATTTGATTAAGCTACAACAAGGTTACCTCCTCACATCTCACTTGCAGTCTTGGTTTTCAATCCTTTTATCTTACCCCGGTTTTGACTAACTATTTGGGTTTGGTTTTTGCTAATATTTTATAATCATTCCCTTTCGGCCCAGTAAAATGTTTTAGTGCTTGTTAAACTGAATTTGTTTTTACCGTTTCATTTGTAGACCTGGAATCATGATTTCTTTTGGCAATCTATGAAGCCTGGTGGTGGTGGTAGGCCATCTGGAGTTCTACTTCAATTGATTGAGAGGGACTTTGGCTCATTTGAGGAAATGTTAAACAAGTTCAAAACTGCTGCTTTGACACAATTTGGTTCTGGTTGGGCTTGGCTTGCATGTAAGTGCCAATGTGCCATCATGCTATATTCTTTTCTAACATGTAGTTGTGTTATTTTTTTTTTAAATGCTTCAGACAAGGCAAATAGGTTAGATGTGGGAAATGCTGTTAATCCTTGCCCCACAGAAGAGGACAATAAGCTTGTTATAGCAAAGACTCCTAATGCAGTTAACCCGCTAATCTGGGATTATTCTGTAAGTTGATTATTGGCTATTTTTCTTGTGTGTTCTGCTCATGTCATATGATAATGGCTGTAAACTTCTATTGGTGTTTGTATTACTAGTTTTGGATGCAATTTCTTCATCGGGCGTTCTGACATCCTTATTACTGTGCCCACTGTGGATTGATGACTTAATACAAGCTAGTTTCCTTTGAATGAACTTTCGTGTGATAAGCTTCATTTTCATTAATTGATATTGAAAACGCCTAAAGGCTTTTGAAAATAGGTGTTTATTAATGTAATAGAGTCAAATGTCATAGCTTTGATAAAAGTAGAAACCACTGATGTTAAGTACGAATTTGAGTCACTTGCACTTACAGAATCAGTTGAACTTACAAAGAGTGTTGCTTTACATAGACATGAGTGAAGAAGAGAAATTTATGAAACCAACCTCAGTTAGCTTGCTATGGAAACTTTGTTGTATTTTTTGTGGTTTTCTATGCCTTCAGTTTTACTTAATGAAGAGGTAGCCTAATGTGTTCCTATTACCTATAAATTTGTCTTCCAGTTATCGATCCTTTAACTTTTGAATTGGCATCCCGACTTCCAACCTTTGTAACACTTGAGGTTGCAAAGCTATTTCTGTGTTTACAGCATTTGCATTGGTAGAATGTTAAAACTATTACTTTTGGATGAGTATGTCGATGCGCCATTGCCTACCACTATAATATTTAGAAAAGGGCCAATTGTTATAGCATGGAAGCACATTATCTATTTAAAATTCCTGGTATGCCAAAAATTTGGATTACGAATTTCCATGAAGGTTGTTGAAAATTAGCTGCTGTATCATTCTTTTTAATCATGTAGCACTATAGTGCAATGGGTTTTGACACTCTTTAAGTGAGGATTTGGTTGTGATAATAACTTAAAGAAATGAGATTATTTATTTATTCACTAGCGAATAAATGGTAGGTCATTAACTACTGGTATTTCCTCCAACTCTTTTCAAACAATGCAAGTTAATAAAGGGCTGATTATTTAGCATTGTAGAGGCACAAAATGCCGCAAATTTCATATGGTTATCAATTTCTTTGGTTTAGTTATATCATCCAAGGTGTGGTATGAAGTCCTACTTTTTTTTTTTGCAGCCACTGCTTACCATTGATGTCTGGGAGGTATGCACGTATATGTCCAACATTTAAATTTTACAAATATTTATTTAGAGGGTCATTTGGTTCAATGTGATATAAATGCTAGTGTTATTTAATGTCAGTATTATCTTGATACCTATGTTATCTATCACTTGTTTGTTTGGTTTAATGTTACGATTTAAGTGTAGTAATCACTTGATATTAAGGATCTAGAAGCAATTTACCCTGGAATAACTATTTGTATTTGCTTTTAAAACTCATTAAGAGGGTGGATTGGAAAATTGAGATCATATGAAGGAATGGTGGTATTGGTGGTGAGATGGCATCCAGATTTTGCATGATTTTGGGTGATATTAAGATGTTATTTTAGAGTGATAATTTTGTAATATTATTTAAACATATTTTGTCAAATAATTTGACATAAACGCTACAATAACGCTGAATCAAATGCTCTCTTAGTTTAAATAGAATCAATACATTTCAGCTAATTCCCTCTCATTTTTTTACTTGCTCCTGGCGGCTATGTACTCAGCATGCATACTACCTTGACTATGAGGTTCGTTTTATCTCTTATACATTTATTTTCATGACTAATCCATCGGATGATCATTGTTGAAACTATTGTTTTTCAATGCACTTGTATTAAAACAGGATAGGCGTGTCGAATACATTTCGGTCTTTATGGACAAGCTTGTTTCATGGGAAGTTGTCAGCTCTAGGATTGAAATGGCAATGGTGAGGACCAAAGAAAGAGAGAGAGAAGAAGCAAGGAAGAAGGACGAAGATGAGTTCGTCGTGGCTAACGGTGATGCCTTGGAGATGTACTTGGATAGCGACACTGATGATTCAGATATTGTGACAGAGTGAACCTCAAATACTAGTTGAAAGGAAATTGACTTATTAAGAAGGAGAAAATACAATTGCAAGGCTAACCGCAGCAAAGATTAAGGCTTGAAGTCATTAAACCTGTCTTTGTCTCCCATGAGCTTAAGATCTAGTGCTCCATTGAAATTTCTCAATCTACGTGATGGCTGGCATAACAAGGTAATCTATTAAAATACAGGCATATCTTGGCCTTAATTAGTCTATCAGATTGAATTGTTGAATTGATTATCAGAATTTTATCATGATGTAAAAGTTCAGTATTTTGAGTGATTAATGATTTTGTTTTTCCTGTTTCTATTAAGTAATAGAATAAAGATATTTATAGTTATGTTTCTAACACGTCGTTGTCGGGTCCCAAGTCCCGGATGAGAAACGCGGAGGGTTGCGTTAGGCAATCGACAGCCAGCGTAAAACTTATCGAATCAATCATGATATGAATCCTTTAGAAAATTACGCTAAAGCTAGGGCGTTCCCTGGAAGCGATGCGTTGTATTGCCTAAATACAGTAAAAAATGGGCAAGGGCCGCTGCATCGACGCCCGGGTGTAGTGAAAAGTGAGTAAGGATCCCCACATCATGGACGGATGCAGGTAAAGAAGCTAGTCCATCATACTAGAACTCAAGTCAGTAGGATTAGATTAGAAACTTAGAATATAGACAGTTTGACGGGCAAGCTAATAGAGTTGGTGGATATTATGATTCATAGAAAGATTAATATTTTGTGCCTGCAGGAAACAAAATGGGTTGGAGAGAAAGCCAAGAAAATTGATGGCGTATGTTTTAAACTTTGGTACTATGGTAAGAATAAAAATAAGAATGGAGTGGGTATAATTCTGGATAAGAGCTTGAAAGATCACGTAGTGGAAGTTAAGAAAAATTGTGATAGATTTATGGCTTTAAAAATTATAATTAATGGAAAGATTATTAACATTGTAAGTGTGTATGCTCTCCAAGTAGGTTTGGATGTGAGCATAAAGGAAAAATTTTGGAATGATTTGGAAGAATTAATACAAGAGATACCTTAGGAGAAAAAATTATTTATTGGAGGAGATTTAAATGACATGTTGGAAGTGTTGCTGAGAAATTTAATAGCTTCTGTGATGGATATGATTTTGGAGAGAGAAATGAGGAGGGTAAAACTATTTTAGAGAAGCATATTATCACGTACAAGAATGGAACTTCAAGAACTCAGATTGATTATTTTCTTATAAGGAAACGAGATCGCTTGGATTGTAAAGATTGTAAAGTCATTCCAAGTGAATGTTTGACTACCTAACATCGATTAATAGTTTTAGATTCCGAGATATAGTATTGGAGAAGAAATAATAAGTCAAAATCCTATCCTCGGACTCGATGGTGGAATCTAAAGGATGAGAACAGATGTATATTTAAGAAGAAAGTTCTAGAATTTGGGCAATGAAACTTTAACGGGGAAACTGATCTTATGTGGTTGATAGTTGCTAACTGTATCCGTAAGAAGAAAGTTCTAGAATTTGGGCAATGAAATTTTAACGGGGAAACTGATCTTATGTGGTTGATAGTTACTAACTGTATCCGTAAGGTGACGAAGGATGTGCTGAGAGAATCCAAAAGAATGATTTCAAATAATAAAGATACTTAGTGGTAGAAAGATGATGTATAAAAAAAAATTAAAAGGAAGAAGATTTGTTATAGAGATTAGTTTAAAAACAAAAATAAGAATAAGTGGGAGAAATATAAAGTGGCTCGATGAGAATCTAAGAAAGCAGTAGGCAATGCAAAGAATATGGCTCTTGAGGATTTATATAAGAAGCTAGACATTAAAAAAGGAGAAAGACAATTATATAGGATTGCTAAGATAAGAAATAGAAAATTAAAGATTTAATTGAAGTAAAATGTATTAAAGATGAAAATTTGATGGTCTTATCTTTTATTATTCATGCATATTGAATGTGATTAAAGACATAATTTTTATATTAGAAAAGGAAAAAACAATAATCGCATTATAAAGAATTATATGGTATATCACATATATAATTGTGTTATATATGTTTCATCTATGTAAATAAGTTAAATAATCATATTAAATTACGTTATTTATATTTTATTTAAGGTCTTATTTGACGTAAGAATTAAAATAATACTAATTTAAAAAATAATAATAATAATAAATAAATTTTTATTATATTTTACACAAAAAGTATGAAATTCTCATTTGAGTATTTTGATATAGAACGTAAAATAAAATTGATAATTTTATTAAAAATAATGAAATAAATAAAATAAAATAATATTTTTATATTAAAATATACGTAGAATGTAATAATAATTTGAGTATTTTAATTTAGAATGTGAAATAAATTTTATTAAAAATAATTGAGTATGTGAAATAGAATAATATTTTTTTTTATATTAAAATTTATATAAAATATAATAAAAATTTAATTATTATTATTATTATTATTTTTAAAATTAATACTAATTTGATTTTGAACTTCGCGGCAAAGGGCCTAAGTATGTGACAAAAATTTTGAACAGCACTCACTAGGCGAAGGGTCACAAAGTTTGTCAAATATTTGCAAATATTCAAAATGACTACCTAATAAGACGTCAAACACGACACGACTGAGCCCAGTAGCTGTGTAAACCCTGCTATCCTGTCGCGGGATCGCCGGAACCCTCATCACTTGGCGGCCTGCTCGCAGCTGCCCGCGACCTCCGACTGATTCGTCTCGCAGGAGGAGTTTTAGGGAGATCGCAATCTTGGAATGGCCGAAATTCGATGTTTTTGGCCGTTGGTGGTATTCGCGCTTGCTTTCTGGCTGCTTCTCGTCCCTTTCGCCAATAGCCTGAAGCTTGCCTCTTGGCCGGAGCTCGCAACCCCTGTCACAAGTCTTCGTCGCCGTGAGCGTCGCCCCATCTTTTTCTTAAACCCTATCATGTATTCGCTGATTTTGCTGTACGATCATGATAGAATAATATATTAGCTTACCTTGCAGAGCAAGTAAATAATGGCATGGGTAGCGGGTGAATTGAACCGAGTTCATTCATTGAACCGGACCAAGGCATAAATATGGTTACTGTCGAGAAGCTAGTCAGCTAAGTGCCCGTCTCCGTCTTCCTTGCGTCTTCCCCCTTCACACTTCTGCTCTTTCCCTTCTTCCCCTGCTACTCTCAATCTTGTGAATTGCTGCATTGTTCTTGTTTCTGAATTGTTACTGTGAATTGCATTTTCCCTATATTGCTCTCGCGCTGTTTGTGGATTGAGGAGCTATCAATTGGAATCAGAGTAGTGATGATCATAGTTTCAAAAAGAAACTCACTCTCAGGAGATTTGGCAGCTAGAAGAAACCCTTAGATCGCCGATTGATGAATCGCAAGTACAGTTAAAAGATCTGATAAAAAATCAACAAGAGATGTCAGGAGCATCTCAGATCAACAAAATGAATCAACAATGCTTCTAACAAAAGCCATTAGATTTATGGATCATCGGTATTAGGAAGAGCTTAATGCGATGAAGGCAGAGCTTATTGGGGACAAATCTCAGTTCAAATCATCCAATCAACAAGGTATTCTTCCTATGCCGAATGTGTCGCCAATTCTTTCTCCATCAATATAGAGCCTGTTACAACAATCAACATTGCAAGTAATCTAACATAGACACTGTTTACTCGCTTACTAAAGTAGAATTTTCCAAGTTCTTTGGTGAAAATTTCATGGGATGAGTGTTTAGATGTGAACAATTTTTTAAAATTAGCCAAACCCCTAATGATTGGAAGGTGAAATTAGCCTCTGTCTAGTTAGGTGGAACGACATTGTTATGGCATCAAAATCTTGCCAGAACTCATTCTGCACCGATTGAATGGGACTATTACAAAACAGCAATTAAGGAGAGGTTTGTGGAAAATGTGTGTTGATCCTATGTATAAGTTGACTAAATTGAAGCAAGTCGGATCAGTGCAAGATTATAATAACAAATTTGACACCCTACTAACAAGATTGGAATTGCCAGAAGCATATGTTATTAGCTGTTAGTTGGGTGGACTTAAGGAAGGGTTGCTGGAAATGATGAGACTTTTGAAACCAAAATCATTAAGAGAAGCCTTCAGCCTTGCCAAAGTCCAGGAGATTACATTGCTTCAATAATAGAAGAGGTATAAGAGTTGGAATAAGCCAGGAGATGGCAACAACACATCAGAATTTTCTACAGCAGTAATTAAATCCCCAACCATTTACAAGGACCAAAACCAGGTGGAAATTTATAACTATTTGAGTGATAGAAATGCTGTCTCCATTAACAACATTAACTTGGGTGGGAATTGCCCCACTTCACATTTGGTAAGCTCCAAAAGTGAAGGATCCAAGAAGTTGTGAGTACTTTCTGAATCTACAAGGGTATAAAAATTTTATTGGTAATTGTTCCCATAATTATCATGGTATTGAAAGAAGGAAATCATGTAATTGCGTTGATGGAACCCTGGTATCTGGCTCTTGTTCGGCAATCTCATCACTCATATCTTCTTTGCTAAGGCCTTCAATTTCACTTTCCCATTCTTCATCATCAGGTATAGTTATCTGATAGAATTGTTCTTGCACTGAAGCCCAGCTGTAAATTTCTCAGTACACCAAAAGTACAATCCTTTAGCTCTCTTCTCATCAAGCATAACATTAGAAAGCATTCGATGACCTGAATCTTTGTGTTGTGGAATCAATGGCTATCTCAATTTGGCGAGATCAACTGGAATTTCAAAGAGCTGATGAATTTTACAAAGGGAAACAAGCAAGTTATATTGCACGGCATTAGGAAACCCTTTATGCAACTCACTAGTAAGAAACAGATTGGAAGTGTGACATCCAGGTTTTTTAAATTTAATTTTTAATAGAAAGCTTTGCTAAAAGTTATTTTAACTATGTTATTGGATTGTTTTTTCTAATTGTTGGTAACTCAAAATATGATTTAAAGTTTATTAAGACTATTTTGGACTTAAAATAAATAAATTTAAACTTAAGTGTAACGATTTTGGACCTATTTTTAAGAGAATGAAAACTGAGGACTAAATTATAATTTTTTCATTAAACGAGATAAGCTCAGTGGCATCACCGCCTTAGACCGAGCGCTTTTTCTCTTCCCTATTTTTTTGCTGCGAGCGCCATGCTCTCTCTCGCACGATTTTCTCTCTTTTTCTCTTCCATTTTCGCATCTCTCTCGCCGTCGGGGTCCTTCGTCGAGCCTAAAGAAAGCAGCAGCAGAAGAAGAAGAAGTTGGTTTTCCCTTCCCTTTCCCTTCCCTTTCTAGTTTAACTTCATCTATTTTCCCGCCACACCTTAAGGTTTCAATATGATATATAAGAGATGTATTATTGAGTTGTTTATCAAATTAAAAGGCAAGTTAAGATTTATGAACTTGGAACAATCAAATGAAATTAATATGATGTTTTAAAGTTTGACAATAAATTAAAAAAGGTTTCTAGTTGTGTTTATGTCCGTGCCTGTGCTTGAGCTATATGATATGGTAACCTACTAAATTTAAAAATGCTTGCCAAGATGTGTAAACAACCTACTAAATTTGGGGATGGTTGTATATGTGGCACCCCTCCATTTGCGGGGTATCGGAGCTGCCAAGAATCCTATGTGTATGTGATGATGAAAAGAGGCAGTAGTTGAAGTATAATCCAAGAAATCAGGCCCCAAAAGATAAAATATCTAAAGTATGAAAAAAAATTTACAGCGTATTATTATTGCATATTTTTGTGACATGAGCATTTATGTTTATAACCGTTAATTACTATGATTATATGATATCGTTGCTATTAAAAAAGAATAATGTATGTCTGTTTGCAAATATTTTTATTTAGGAAGTTAGTGCTTATTGCCTATGCAATCTTGGGGTCAGTAGATTGATGCCTTTATTGGCATGAATTTATATTCTTTCTCTGTGGAACATGTTGCTTTTGTTCATATTAGTCATCAAAGTTAAATCTTGCTTTTTCTTTAGTATTTGTGGTAATTAGTTGTAATGCACTATTTTCTTATAAGTAATTCTTCTTTTGGGATATGGTCCAGTTGCTCCTCCTTTAAAATTGTTCCTGCACAAGAATTCCAATGCAACCAAAAGGTCAATTCCAAAATTCTCATTGAAACTGGTTGTGTACTTCACCATCTGGCTAGCTATTTGGTCATGTTATGTTCTACACTCTTGATTAGCATTTCTCTCAAAGGTTTTGTTTGTTTATGTGAGATGTTAAAGCAATAAGAATACTTTTAAGAAGTTCATAAATATGTGCCATTTATTATTGACCCTTGCCCTGCATGCCATTCTTACTAAATACGCTCCCTAAATATTTACTGTTGTTGACGTGAGAAGGAGGGGGTTCCCGAGAGACAGCGGTACGCAGAGGGCTAAGCTTGATAATTATGGTTTAAATGAGAAAGAAAAACATCCAGAAAAGCACACAGAAGTTTAAGGTGATTCAAGAATGAAAATTTTCTACGTCCACCTGATCAGCTTGAGCCTTCCACTATATATCAAGAAAGAAAGAGAGTCGTTTGGGCTCAGTACAAGGCTAGAAATAGTAGGGAAGAAAAGATCCGGCGGATTCCCCTTCTCCTTGAAACCTGTTCAAGGGTATTTATAGGCGGAAGGAAGAGGAGCTCCGTCCGGCTTTTCCGAAGAAAAGTAATACATATAATTGCTGAGCCTATACTAGTGGTCCCACTGCTGTCGGCCACTGGAGAAGCAGGAAGCAATGGGTGGAGAGTTTGGCTTCTTGATCTTCGTAAATTTCTTAAGAATTTGTAGCAGCTGGAGCATGCGGTCCCTTGGTTTGTGTGACTTGGCAGGAGCATGCGCCTTTAGAAATGGTGCGATCGCGGCACGCTGATAGTGACAGGTGCAGCTGCGAAACATCGTGGCCGATGTTCTTGGAAGCCAGCTCGAAATATCGTCGCCGATGTTTGAGGAAGCTGGGAAACGTCGCCGATGTTTGAGGAAGCTGGGAAACGTCGTGGCCGACGTCTGGAGAAAACTGGGTAACATGCTGTCCGACGTTTGGAGAAAATTGGGTAACATCGCCCACGATGTTACCCAGTTGTTGTAGCCCAATCCTCGTCGACGATGTTTGTGGGAAGGCTGAATCGTCGTGGTCGAGGTTTGAGATCTGCAAGAGTAAAGCCCATTAATTAATGGTTAATTATCAAGATGGAGGATTAGCGTGCCTCTCGAGCTGCCACGTGTACGACTGAGATGCAGCGCTGGAACCACACGTTAACATCAGCTCCCCGCATGACAGGGCGCAACATTAGTGTGGGTTCTGGAATGCGAACCGTCGCGATGGTGGACGCGCTGCCCGAGGCCTGTCAGGACAAAGTTGGGGCAGCATCCCGCTGATCTGCATTCCTCTCCAATACTCTGAGAGAAATATGAGGGTGCAAGGAAATATAAATTGTAACAAGTTTTGTTAAGAACGAAAACGTATTCTTTGAAAATTTGTTAACTGGATGAATTCTGTTTATTGTGATTTCCTTCTTTTGTTTTTTTCTCTTTTGTTTGAAAAAGATACTATGAGATCAGAAAGAAAAAAACAAGAATTCATAAGCAAAATGAAGATATAAAATATATGATAAATTCCCTAAACTGCAAATAAAAGTTAAGAATTTCTGCAAGACAGAAAATAAACTATCATCGTCCACGATGTTTTGTCAAACAGGTGAAACATCGAGAAACTATAGTTAAGGAATGAGAGTGCAATCCGATATTTCAAAATATCGTGCACGAGCTCAAGAAGAGTTCGGATGAAAAGACTCCTCGATATTCGTGCGCGACTTCAGTTTCCAGGGGAGGACATCCCCCAGCCACTCAGCTCAGTAAGGAGGTTACTGAGGTGGTGGAGGAGCAAGTGATCAAGCAAGGGCGTCTGATTCAGCAACAGGGCAAGGAAGTAGAAGCCTTGAAAGTCCAATTGAAGGTGGACAATAAGGCCCTGCGAGAGAAGCTGAATAGGGTCGCTGAAGACAAGGAGGCCACCGTTGCGGCGAAGTCTGCAGCAGCCGTGGAGATCTACAAAATAAGCGTACCCTGCAGGAAGGAGAGGTTAGATGGGATCAAGAGGGCATGGGAACGTTTGGCTTCCACTTTGATCCGAGATGGCAAGATCACTACTGATGACCTCTCGGAAGTGGATTACATCCCATGCCTGGGTGCTGGTCCCACTTACAAAGAAGAGGGGCTGGACCTTACCTATGAACTTGTTCAACAGATATTTGATCTTTTGGACAAAGCCAGCAGAAAGTCGCCTTCTTAGATGTAAGGTGAAAGTAATTGAAAATGAATGAAGTTTTTGCATACTTGTTCTTTTGCAATGTAAGATAAACAGGCACCTTGAGTTTCTCTGGTTTGTATGAGAGATACATTTGGAATATCCAGTATGTTAACCTGATTCCGAAATTAGATTATTCGAAATTCCTATATGACATTTGATTTAGAAAATCAATTTGTGATCTCCACTCAGAAGTTTAAACTGGACCAATTGAGTGGAAAGAGCTGTCGAAAATATACTCTCTGATTGAGAAACAATCTGGTTAATTCCCCTTGCAGCGGGTTAAGAATAAAATAGAACTGATAGGGCATTTTCCCAGATTTATCTTGAAATCATACTTCTTCACACATCTGTACAGGAAATAAGTAATAATAATAGTGGAGATCCTGCCTTGGAGGAGTTATCTGATTCGATGCCAAAATGACTTAGATCATCTGAAATATCGTGATCGATGTTTGTACTTGAGGCATGGGTTGATCTCCGTTAGAGCGGCAGATCCTAGTGGAAGGCGAAGGCACTTTGCTTAGAGGGAATCTGTATCATAAGTAGATAGCAGGGACTGCCTTAAAGTTACGAACAGGCCTTCTGACACTCCGCTAGCCAGGTGGGCTTATGGAGAGGCTCCAAATACTGAGAGAAAACCCTGCCTGCCAGGGCATAACTAGGCTCAGTGACCTCCGTATATGGATTGTGAGCATAATGAACCATCGTTTATGAGGTGCGAAACCTCAGATACGATGTTAGAGAGTTTGAAATTAGAATCATACCTATCGCACGATGCTAAGCTATTCGTGCTTTAAATAATATGAATACCTCAGTATGAGTTATTTAGAATTAATCAGCATAAGAATTTCAAAACATGAGATGCCTGAATAGAGGACCTTGTATTTGAGAAGAGCCTTTATCTGTTGTCAAGAATCGGAGGTAGCTGAGGTTCCAGCAATATAACTTCAGAAAATTATGAACAAGTGAATTTCTAAATGTATATTAATGTGAAAGAATCCCTGATAAATCTGTTCAGAGGGTCATGGCGGGATAGAGGAACAAGGTTGATGAGAAATGCTGTCCACTTCAATCACTTGGCGGCAAGCAATGGCGGGATCAACGCTAAAGATGCGTTGATCGTTCTTGCAGCAGGGGGTAGGACCGCATTGGCTAGCCGGAGCCTGGCGGTGGTAAAGCCTAGGTCGGAACCCCCACGTCTACTGGGGCCTTGCCCTTCTGACCAGCGTTGGATGTAGCATGAATTCTTCAAGTTTGCTCTGATCTGCTAGCTAGTTGAGTAGGGCCCTGAATGCGTGGCATTTGTGAAAATTGTGCCTGTAGTTCCCATGGAACTCGCAGTAGTTCTCCGGATCTACTCCGGTGGGCCACCGGGAGAAGAGGTGCTTCTGCTCATAGGTTTGACGTGGTCTCCTTCCGTCCCTGCTGTAGTTCTTGACTCTGCAATTCATCGTGGCCGATGGTTCGTCACCTCGATGTTTCCTCTTCTTCTCCGTTTTGGCTCCGAAAACATCAGGAGGAGAGGCCTCAGCATCCTCCAGCAGCACGAATTGGCTGCGGGGCTTCGCCAGCTGTAGAGACTTAGACAGGTCTCCGCTCCTGAGTCCTCTCCGATAGTTGTGCATGGTGACAGCGGGGTCAACGTCTTCTGCTTCTGCTGCTGCCGCGAAGAAGCGGTTGGTGTAATCTCGCAGGCTTTCCTTCTCGTCTTGCTTGATGTTGGCGAGCACCATGTCGAATACGACCATTTATGTCCGGCCGATGAAGCGGACGATCAACTTCCACTTCAAATGTTCATAGGAGCAGATGTGTCCCTAGGGCAACTGCACAAACCAGCTGAAAGCTGGCCCCTTCAAGGTGTTGGCCAGGAGGTGACACTTGGTGGCCTCATCAGGTTAGCGGTAGCGAACAGCAGCTTCGAACCCCTGAATGTGTTCACGTGGGTCAGTAGTACCTTTGTAGGGAGCTGCATATTTTGCCACTAGAAACTGGCTCTAGAGGCAAAGACTATGGATGCCTAACCCACCTTTGAACTTGGGTTTGCAAACTTCCCCCTAAGTTACATAGTGCATGGATTTTGTCTTCGTACTACCTTCTCAGAGAAATGTCCTAATAAACTTCTCAATATCATCAAGGACATTGATCGGGACATATGTGTGTGAAAGAGTATAGACAAGTATGCATGTCATTGTGTTGTTAATAAGTAATAATGTGATGTAAAACTGTAGTGGCACTTTTTGAGGCAAAATCGTGAGGCTAATGATAAAAAATTCTGTAGATAAGCATGCTTAAACTGGAATAGTATTGAGATGAGTGACCCTCCTAGGAAGTATTTAAGTCATGCAGTTTCCTAAAGCCAAAGTAGATAATACCTTTATATTTAGATCACAGGATGTTATACTTAAACACCAACGCAATAAGGGTATCCTTCCAAGTTTGAAGTATAGTACGACTGCATCAATTGCCCTTAACCTACTCTTGAAGAAGGAACATGTACCTCATCAACCCCTAAGGCTTTGTTGTTAGCCAAAGAAAATATTAGCTCTAACCTCTTCTGCAGTCTTTGATTGTGAGAAACTCCATCATCTTGATTAGTATAACTCCTCCCTTTGTGGACCTTTACCCAGTAATATGAACAACTCAAATCCAATTGACTTTTCCTGTCAGTGGCTACTCTATGAAAGGAGGTATTCCTATCACCTTTTGTCATCTATTGGGTCTTCACCGTCTGCCACCACTATGTTTTAGCCCTTGTCTCCGTGTTGTAATTAGCAACTAGATGAAGCATCTCGGTGTGCTCTCCTTCTAAAAGTCCTCTAGTAGAAGCCTCTTTAGTCTGTAGAGAGAGAATAGCCTAATCCAGTTTCTTGGCATTAGTAAGTAGGTCCCTTACCTTTTTTTTTGCTCCATTTCTTCGATGCTTGAAGGGTTCCAGCATTCTTCTTGTTAAGTACAGTTAATGAACTCCTTCAGGTGGGATATTCAAGAAATCTGCACTATGGCAGCAATCTCCTCATAAGTCAACTAGATAGCTTTGAATTTAGCTCCTCCCTGCAACCTAAAGATGTTCAAACTACAACTCAGTAGAATCCGACAATGATTAGAGCCAATGTGTGCCATATAAGTAACTTGTAGTCCTAGGATCTAGACAAGAGTGGCAAAGTTGAACAACTTACTATTTACTCTCTCCTAACTCATCCTTCCCCCAGACTAGTTGTTACGCTAAGTAAATGATGGCCTAGAATACCTAGCATCTATCCTACATCTATTGGAAACTCCTGATTGAGTGTGTCATATTTCAAAGGTCTCCCTCCTTCTCCCCTTGAGCCACAATGCAGTTGAAGGCACTTCCGATTACCACTAACACATGGTTCAAAAGGGGTTTCAAAGCCTCCTCCCAACGATCTTTACGTTGATACTTGTCGTTCGTGGCATAAACTCCAACTATACGTCTACCTCCTTTAACGGCTGAAGTCTCCACCAGAAGAACTTGTATATGCTTAAGCATGATGTGAATATTGACCTTGCTGTCATCCAAAGCCAAAATGACACTAGCTAAATTTCCTTGTGAGGGGATTGCTGCAAAACTCTACCTCCTCCCAAATAAATTATCAATGAATCACCTATGTACGTGGACTTGACGTATTTCCAAAAGAAAATCAAACAAAGTGAGTGATCTCTAATCATGTTGAGATACTTATGAGAACTTATGGCTTTCGTTCTTACACCTCTATAATTCAAGAAAATAACTTTATTCATAACGAGAATGAGTGACCCATTTAACCAATAGCACACTTGGGATATCCCCCATATCATCTTTTCTCCTTTTGTGGTTGAGACATCCACGAAGCCATCAACAACATCAGTCACCACCTTTTCTTTCTCAACTCTACCTCTGTTTAGTTGGAAGTGAGATTAGCCCTACTCACTTTTTAAAAAGTTAAATAAAATAAAAATTTATTTTATATCATATTCTACACATTTCTCAATACATCAACTAATTTTATTTCATATTTTACATAATATAAAAAAAGTTATGGTCAAAATGGCCTCCAACCAAATAGAGGTTAAGTTTAGATTTTGTCCTCTTCTTCTTTTTGCCTTCATCCTTATTGGTTGGAAGAGCATTAAAAGTAAACTCCATAAAAGCCCCCCCTTCATCCAATTCAACAAGCTGACCATTAGAGCTAATAACAACTTCTTTGGAAATCTGTTTTGATTTCAGAGCTCTACTAGCCAATACAACACCACTCATCTTCTTTGGGTTGATTAAATGAATTTTCATATACTATGTGACCCAAATAGACACTTGAGGGCGGTGAAATGGCCTTCTGAATCATATCGTGCGTGCAGTCTCCAGAAACCGCCCCAATAGGAGTTTGTTTTGAAATCCACTTTACTTTGACATCTCTTTTGACCAAGAACACAGCTCCATCACCTGCACTGGGTTGTGTAGAAGCATATAAATTTTGTCCAGTTTAGCCTTGAAATATCTTAAACGTGAAATGGCCTTCTGAATCATACCAGACTGATTCCAGAATTGCTGGCTGCAGTAGGCTGTTGGGATTCAAAGCCAATAACTTTATTTTTCTACGTAAGTTGCTACCAGGAAATTATGCTTTCTTAGGATGTTGTTGGCCTTCAGAGTCAGCTAAAGGAAAGGGATGCCATCTCCAATCATCAGTCCATTTTAGAACCTCTCCCATTACGTGCATTATCATAAAAGTCTTCCCCTCTAACCTAGTGCTTAATTTTGGCATTCATTGCCCTTCCATCTTCATTTGAAGTGTTCTGCTTTTCCTTCACAAGTTCATTGGTTTTAGTAAAGAAATTGGGACAAGCACTTGGTGTGCAGCTGCCTCTCGCTTCATGTTGGTGGGCAGCTGCCTCTCGCTTCATGTTGGTGGGCAGCTACCTCTCGCTTCATGATTGAGCAAATGCACATCCCCAATATCAACTCTAGTGTTCAAAGGCTCAAAACATTGTGTGTGTACATCCAACAAGTCGACTTTCCTCTCCTTGGCAATAAGTCGAACATCTTCTTTGTGCAATTTGGACCCTGTTATTTTAGCAATTGTGGCACTAGAATGCTGAGATCCCTACAAAGAAACTTAGCCATTTTGGTCTTCTACTATTTCGACAACATTCATATCAACCACACACTTCAAATTACATTGAATATTGCTCAGATGAGGATGAAATTCTGCCAGCTCCCTGGCTGAAGTGGCAACCACCTTCCGAGAGGGAGCCAACCTTACAAATGTTTAGTGAGGAATTCTTGAGCTTTTGGTGGCCAATGTTTGCAAGAATTATGGTTCTTATCTTCTTCTTTTTGAGATGAATTATTTATTTCCATCTTTGCCACCTGCTTCTTGCTAGAAGAGGAGGATTGCTTCAGTTTTGGACCTAAAACTAGGGCTATAACACTAACTTGTTCATCCCTAGTAGCCTCAATATCTTCCTTGAAATATTGTTTGTGTTCTATGATGATATTGTCATCTAGATCCTCTCTAAAAGCTTCATCTCCCTTAAGGGTTTTATCAATCATCCCCAGTCTAAAATAATCTAAATCAAATAAATCAATTCAGAGTCAGCAATTTGTCTTTGAAAATTTCCCTTCCCTAGTGCTCCAATAGCCTGAGACTTGTTGCCTCCCAGTCTACTAATATTTCCAGATTTGAGTCTACCTCTTGAATGTCTGTTCTTTCTGCAAGTAACAAGGGTCCAAGGGCAAACCTTACCCTCCATAGCTTCTACAAAGGCTAAATCATGGGGAGTAGCAATATCATCACAACCCACTAATATAAAGTTAAGCAGTAGATTAGCTAGCTAAGACGGGAGTGATTCTCTAATCACTTCGTACTTAGTACTTAAAATAGATTTAGAATAAATTTGTAACTAAAATAACATGTTAGTATTTAACTATTTATTTATTACACGACATCATGATCCTTATTTTATTTACAGTATTAATAGCATGCTATATTATTGTTTGTCTTCACATAAGATTAGTTAAAAAGCTGAGTTCATAAGAACTCACCCCCTCAAATATTTTTCAGGTTTACCATAGACTACACTAATGGGGATGTGTGCGAAAGAAATTTTGTTTAAAGACAATTTGAATTAGTATTTTTCTTAGTTATTTTATATTTCAAATAGTTAATTAGACTACTCCCTATAATAGCTTTTTGTTTATCTTGGTATTATATAAATATTATTTATATCAAAATTATCTATAATATACTTTTTAAAAACTATCTATATTATAAATGTAATTTTGCGTCAATTTGAATCATATTTCGAGCAACCTAAGACCAATTAAAAATCGATTTGAAATTATCTTAGAGGAAAGACTAAGGTCTAATCAATGTTGTAAAAACTGGACTGAACCGAACGGTCAGTCCGATCCAACTGGGAACCAGTCAGCTGGTTCAGTTCGACACAAACTATAGATCCTGTTGAACCGTATTAAATTGGAAGAAACCAATTGAACTGTGTGAACCGGATGAACGTGGTAAATATCAATTCAACCGGAAAAAAGGTCGAAGGCTTGTCTGCTCGGTAATCTGGCCATCGGCATAAAAATCTCTCCAAATTGATAGGTTGAGTCACTCGACACAATGCAAATTTCAAAACCCTAGATGTAATTCTCTCCAGAGCTCGGAGAGTGATGCGCATTCAGCCATTCCTCTGCTAGTTCCGGTCCTCCATCATCACTCTCCTCTCAAGCTCTCATCGGTCAGGTAGTCACAACCCATTCTTCTATTCTTGCTCGGACTAGGCCACATTAGTTTCTGGCTTCCGCTCCTGAGCAGAGCACGACGAGCTGACGAGTAGTCAATGGCTTGACGTTCATTCCTCTGATTCCTCCCTCATCCCTCTCCTCTCACCGCTGGCGAATTTTTAGCATGCCATAGAGACAATGGCGGCCGCAGCTTCTTCTAGCTCTTCTTCTCACCATTGGTGGCCAAAACTTCTCTACGGGTGATCATCCAGGCTTATTATTATTATTTTTTTTATTGTAAGGCTTATTATTTTTGAAAAATGATGAACCTTGGCATACTTGATGGATGGATGGAGCTTATGTTTTAAAGGATAGATATACTTATAATATCTTGCCCCATGATTTCATTGTAATGCATTCTTGAGTTCCTGAATTCTGAATTAAACAATTCTAGTTGCATGTCTTGGCTTAGTTTACTTGCTCAGGGTACAACGATGGAGATAAGTGATGGTGTATGGAGTTTCAATTTGGGAATGAACCGGAAAAATTTACATCCTGTTATTATTTTGCTCCAATTTCTAGAATTATTGGTAAGAAATTAAGTTGTTTACTTCAAAATTATGACATGACAATAGTGAATGCTAGTGCTGAATATGTACAGTAATTTTCGTGCTGAGACCCTGAGAAATGTAAGTCCATTTTGTATATTTTATCTCCCTCTTTGCTGTTCACTATTCTGCCATAAAGCCATGTTTGAGGTTGGATTTCTTGCTTTTAGTGTCACTGAATGAAATTTCATTTTAGTCCTGTAAATGTATGCATGGCAATAAAATCATAGTCCAGTTGTTATTCCCTACTAAACATGCTAATGACACTTAAAATATGTGATTTGTTTATTAAGTTCTTTTGAAAATGCAACATATATGCAGTAGTCATTCATATTTTTCTTTCATGTTGTGTTTATTCTTGACTCTTGTGTTATGCTGTCAAAAAAAATCTTGTATTCTACATAATTGAATTGATGTTTTATATATACATATTACGCAATATAAAAATGATTGATTGATGATTTGTTTATTTATATTTCTAATAATGTCTATTTATTCTTATATGCATATGTAGCATGTCAATCCATAATTCTGTTGCCTCAATACTATCGTCTCAAGATTCAATAGAACCATCTCCATCTTTAGCATCAATTCGCCAAAAAATTGACATTACTTGGAAGTATGTCACTGATATGAGAACCAATGATGGAAAGAAGTGGCTAAAGTTTGACTTTTGTGAAGAAAGTTTCAAAGGTGATGGTATACATAGAGTAAAATGCATCTTACTAAGAGAAAAGGTGATGTAGAAATTTGTAAGCCAGAAGAAATACGTTTCAAAGTAGAGAAAAGTATTAAAGAAGTTAAACAACTCGAGAAAAAAAGCAAATTATGAGGAAGAATTTAGTCAAGGTAATGAACTTGATTCTCATGGTGTCAATTATAGTGGACATGTGGTTGCTCAAAGTATAGGGAAGTGAAGCTATTCACAGGGGTGGTGTAGATGCTCTACTGAAAAAAAAGTAAAGCAAACAAGATATTGGAGCTTTTATGGGGAGTAGAAGTGGAGCCATATCTGTAAGTCAGCCAAGTATAAAGGCTGCACTTCAGAGCAAGGTGAAATGACATCAAACTAATATGTCCATTGTTAGATGTTTATTTGATCGGTGTGTGCCATTCAATTTTACTAACTCAGTTTACTATCAGCTGATGATAGATGTCATAGCATCCATTGAAGTAGGATACAAAGGCCCTACATATCATGCTTTGAAAGGGGCTCTTTTACTAGATATGAAGAAGAAAGTTAGTTTACTTGTTAACTTCTATAGAAGCATTTCGTCCTATACAGGTTGCAGAATAATGGGTGATGATTGGAAAGACACGAAGTCTAGTTCTTTAATAAATTTTCTAATTTATCAAATCAGTTGATGTTTCAAATACTGTGATAGATACCAACTTTGTACAAGTTATTTGTGGTTGGGGCTATTGGGCAAGAAGGTGAAGGACTTGACTATTCATTTTTTGACGGTGTTGATTTTTCAACTACTCTGGGGACGAAAATGTTGGATTGAGTGGATTCATGGATATATGAAGGTAATTAAAAAAAAAATGGATATATGAAGGTAATTATTTTTAAGTTCCTGTAGAGAAATTTTTTGTTAGCATCATTATAACGAAGCAAATTACTCTAAGCCTATAATGGACATTTTAGTTGATTTTGTTGAATTCTAATACTTAGTTTTTGAAATGTTTGATTGGGATGTATGTAAATTGTTGTTCCATTGACCTTATGCTATTTTCTTAGATTTTAATATATTGCTGCTTTTGTTTTTTGTTATACTCAACCTTTTCATGTGAAGTGTTGAATATTGCAATAATTTTCAGGCTGCAAACCTTTTGGAGGATGGCCCCTGCTTTCAATAATACTCTGCATGCAAGAGTTTTTTCGAAGCCTACAAAACTCAAAGAAAAACAGTATTATCTCTAATAGGAAGCCTCCAAGCTTTAAAAAAAAACAAAAAGCAAGCAACTCAATCCTGTACATGTATAATTTTTTTAGATATTTTTATGTTGGATAAATGTGTAATTTTTGTGACTATGTAGTATGTAGTAGAGCTAATGTGTTGCATAATTTTATTTTGGGTAAATTTCACAGGGGCTTCTGAGGTTAGAATGGCGCTGCAAATAAGTCTCACATTTTGAAAAGTCTAAGTTTGGGTTCCCGAGTTTGTGTTTGCGCTGTCATTCGATCCTTTAGTTTAAATATCACTTTTTTGGATGATCCAATTAGACAGTAACTGTTGGCCCAAAGGCTTCCCAAGAGGGAGGTGAATTGGGAATAATAGAATTTTTAAGTTTAAATTAAAGCAATAAACTTAAGAGATAATTCAATTAATACTGAGAGGTTGATTTAGCAAATAGGTCTGCAGAAGAATCAAAACAGAGAGCACTGCCAGAATGTGAGGTCAATTTGAGAAATAGAACACAGTGCAGAAATAACGTAATTAACAAAGGAGAAGAGCAAACAACAAAAATA
The DNA here is from genome assembly GCA_019297695.1 of Apostasia ramifera. Taxonomy (NCBI): domain Eukaryota; kingdom Viridiplantae; phylum Streptophyta; class Magnoliopsida; order Asparagales; family Orchidaceae; genus Apostasia; species Apostasia ramifera. The sequence goes on along the minus strand of JAEMOT010003120.1, from coordinate 194,918 downwards.
TATTACACAAAAGGCACAAGAGATTTATAGTGGTTCGGCCTAATGCCTAGTCCACTCCCCACGCACCTCGAATGGGAATTTCACTAAAATCCCGGCTTTTTATGGGAACCAAAGCCGAACAAACCCAATACAACCCTATGGCTTTTTCAAGGAACCAAAACCAAGCAAATCTTCAATCCTACAGCTTTTTTTAGGAGCCAGAGCTGAGCAAACCTACTATCCTCCACTAGGGAGAAGAAGAAAGGAAGAATAGGTTTTGCTAGACTAGCTAGCTTAAATTACAATGCATATACAAGAATTAATATTACAATGAGGCACTCTATGCACATGCAAATTAGCCAAGGGTCTACTTGAATAATTCCGAGAAAGCAAATGTAAAAACAGTGAGCAAAAATAATTTGAGAGAATAAAGAAGAATCACCCAATATGAGCCTTCAACAGGAATAGCAAGAGGAAAAACAGGAGTTTGGTGAATCTCAATAAGTAATAACTCAAGAAACAAGATTCACAGCAAATCAAAAACCAAAACTGCAGCAATATAAATTTTTGAAGCAAGAAACAAAATAGAACCAGGAAAATTTCAGCTTCTTTTCATTCAAGAAACGCCACAATCTCCTTCTTTGAGATCTCCTTCAAATGTATTGCAAATAAGGCTTTGGGAGAGCAAAAACCGTGTGAGAACTTGAGAGGAGAAGGTGAGTTGCTGTTCTCTAAAAAAAAACAGAGAGTGCAGAATTAAAACAATGTTAAAGTTATGGTGTGGAAGAATCACATAACCTTAAGAAGATGCAGAATATTTTCGTTGGAAAGAGAGAGAAGCAAACAGCCCTTTTGTCCTTTCTGATTGTAGGCTTGTAGCACTTAGCCAACACAAAGAGACAAAGTTAAGTGGATGAAGAATAAAAAAAAATAAAAGAAGCATGCCTCAATATTTTATCATGATGGCCATCACACAAAATAAATCAGGCTTTACAAAAAAAAAACGGTAAGCTGCAAGCAATCAAAACACAAGCCAAGATGTCATGGGAGAAACAAAACCCAAGTTACAAGGGTAAGGAATGATGGCTCTTGATTTGGATTGATGTGTCATGAAGCCTTTTGGAAAATACATGGGTATTAACCAATAGGTTATGTGTTGCCATATACCAAAATAGAAGAGCAATTAATGACCATGTATGTATCTATCATAGGCATGAGATTGTATTAAGCTAAACCAACTTTTAATCTAATATATGATAAGTATTGAGTTTTGAGTTAAGCTTCAAACTCAAATCAATAGATTGAGTGAGCTACACTCTTAATTCAAATTACTTAACATGAATAGGTTGAGGAGATTTTTGCTTAAACAATCAAACAAGACAAATACGAAAGAAAATAAGGTTTTCTTAACTAGAAAATCAAAAGAAAAAAATTCGAGTAAAAACCTTAGCAATTATGCACATGCTTACATAATAGTCCTTAGAAAGAAAATAATAAAATTTCAATAAGATCCTATTTTTCTCTGGACTTTAATTTGGACTACATCCTGAAATGAGATAGTGTAACTTGTTAACACACTAAGCAGGAGGATTAGTTTATAACAATTAAATTAATTATTATCATCAAAATCAAAGAGTTCAACAGTAACGATTAAATTTTACTGTTAATTATATTTATATAGACTAAAATGTCCTTATAATTCTTTTGAAATTTTTTAGAATAAAGTGGAGAATGAGAAAAATTTGAGGGTAAAATAATAAAAAGTCAGCAAATTTCAGACGTGGGACCAAACGGCAACGCAAATACAAATTCGAGAACTCATTTAGGCTTTTCAAAAAGTGGGACTTATTTACAGCGCTATTCTAATCTCAGGGTCCTGTACAATTTACTCTTTTATTTTTTATCATTTTAATTATATTATTTAATATTTTTTAATGTTAAATATGTGCATAAATATATTATTTCATCATGTTGATATCAATCAGTTGGACCAATCGGTTTGACTGCTCAGATCATGAACCGGATGTTACTCTAATTTGATCTGTGGTTCAATTTTTATAACATTGGGTTTTTTCTTGGAGCTTTAAAACTTCTTTGAATAATATTTTATTTTTATTTTATATCATATATAAATTTAAATTTATTTATTTAAAAAAATTTAATTAATATTTTATATTTATTTTATAACATACATAAATTTAAATTTTAAAATTTTATTTCATATTTTATATATTTTTTAATAATAATTTGATTTTATTTAACATGTAATATAATTTTTAATGATAAAAAAATTTATCTTTATGTTATAATCTTAAAAAATTTTATCTAAAAAAATTTATATATGTCTAAAATAGATTCCAATCAAATGATCCTTACAATTTAGTTTGGTTGAAGAAAATTTATTTAGGAAAAGTTATGTTTTTTGAAAATATATATATAATAATGTAAATTAATTATATTAAAAATTGTATTGAATGGTGGAGTTTTTTTAACTTAGTGGAAAAAGAACTTGCTTCAAAACTAATGAGTTTAAAATTTAAATTTACACTATTATAATTTTTAACTAAATTGAGCATAATATTTGGGGCAAAAGAATAAAAAAAAAATATTGAATAGAAAGAAAGTTTTTTTTTAATTATTAAAAATTATGTTAAATATAAAATAAGTTGATTGTTTAATATTTAAATTTATGTATGATGAGATATAATTTTTTTTAAAATTTTTGTAAATAAAATAAAAATTTTAATGATAATTATTTTAATTATATTAACACGTGGTTCTAGCGTTGCATTATAGTCATACACGTGACTCTCAGGTGGTACTATTTTTTTATTTAAATATTATTATTCTTGTAGGTCCCAAATTTTGGCCACGATGGTTCGGCCAAATATTATCCACGACCCTTGGGAGGATTCCCTGGCAACATCGATACGATATTTCTCAGCTGCACCTGTCGCAGTCGGCGTGGCCTGATCGCGTTGTTTTCTGTATAAGACACTTTTTTCAGACACGCAAATTAAGAACCCGCGTGCTCCAGTCCTTACAGATCCCTAGAAGCAATGCCAAAAATCAAAAGGTCAAGCTCTCTTTTTACTGCCTCTTGGTTCCTCTAGTGGCCGACAAGCAGTATGGGTCCAGAGTTTATTTACTTCCTTCCTTTCCGGAAAACCAGGACGGAGCCGCATTATCCGGTGCCTATAAATACCCTTGAACAGGCTTCAGAAAAAAAAGGGAGGCAGGAGCAGAATTTTTCTCACCCCTTTGTAACAAGAGCTCTCTCTCTCCTCCTCCTCACCCTTTGTACTGGTCTTCTGGCCACTCCTTTGATTCATAGTGAAACCTCCCTCATTGACGCTCTGTAGACATAGGAAATTTTTTTTCCGAACTACTTTAAACATTGATGTGTTATTCTGAATGCATATTACTCTTTTTTAAATTTTAATCACGAGGCCCAGCTCTCTGCGTGCCACCGTCTCTCAGGGCTCTCTCTTCTTTTCTCTCTATCTTTTGGGACCCTCTGTGTTCTACGTCAACAAACTATGTCTAAAATTTTGTTTTACTAAATAAGGGTTAAAGTTTGTGATTCACTTAAAAAATTTAAATTGATTTTATATCTTAAATAAAAAAGGAATTGAGAGTTTGGAATTTCTGCAACACCTCTGGCTCAACACTGGGCACAGGTTTGGGAACCCATGGGATCTAGTCCAACTCACTTCGAAAATTTTAGGGCTTGAATAACCATTGCAGTTTAATAGGATTCCCATCCAATAAAATTTAGATTTGAGCTTAGGCAGAGGCATCGGGCCCGTCCCGGCCTGACTTAGGTGAAGTTTAAAGCTTTTTTTGGCACTTTATATGATGTTTATATTATTATTTTAAATTATAAAGAAAATGTTGACTTTAATTATCATGATAATTTTATTTTATTTTCTTTTTTGAGTTGTATTATGTATGGTATATTATTTCAAAGTACAAAGAACGTTGGTTGATAATTATTTCAAATTATCTGGACTCATTCATATTATTTATAATTATCTGGAATCATTCATATTATTTATATTATTTTAAACTCTCTGTCATAAGATTTAATGTATTTATAATTATTTTAATTTTTATTGAATCACAATCATGCTAGATGAAGAATTAAAAATTAGCCAATTGTATCACATTCAAAATAAATATTAAAATTCATGTCTAAAATATTGAGAACCTCAGGCAGGTCTGCAGGAGGCAGGACCGACCCAAGTAACCAATTAACATGTTTTGTGCTTCGGGTCAGCCCGGCCCGGCCCAGTCTATGCCTGAGCCCAAGTCCGTCTTAGTCATATGAATTTGACCCGAACATACTAACAAACTTGTCTAGATGTTCGGCCCGATCCGATCTGACCCGGCCCGAGACAGTCCCGAGCCCGGTCAATGCCAACTCTCAACTGGTCAAGGGAATGGATAGTAGTCCCGCAAAATCTTGACGCTGCGCTCTTCACCCTAGTTCTGAACTCTGATGAAACTCTCTCCACAAATCTGCACCAAGTCCTTCGCTTCCTCTTCTTCTTCATCTTTGTCTCCTCATCCTTTTCCGAGCTCTTCGAGTACCCTCAGCCCGCAGAGCCTTCTGAAGCGTTGCGTCAGGCCGTCCATCCGTTCACTGAACATCTTCCTCTCCTTTCTGCTACGAAAACGCAAGCTCTCTCTCCTTGTCGAAACCTTCGCTCAGATCTCTTCCAATTCCATTGAGATCGATTCCAACACGCATTTCTTGGTCACCCACGCTCTCCTGAAGTCTCGCCGGTACGAAGAGGCGGAGCAGTTCATTTTACCAGCTGAAAAGTACGATTTTGTTGTGAGGAAGAGCTTATGGGACTCTCTAATCCGCGGAATGTGCGTCGGAGGTGGAAAGCCAGAGAGAGCGCTGAATCTGCTGCAAGAATGCGTGAGAACCCAAGGTATTTCGCCCTCTCCCTTCACTTTCCGGTCGTTGGTTTTGTCGCTCAGCTCCCAGGGTAGAATGGAATGGGCGATTGAGGTATTGGAAATGATGAGTAGTGAGAGATTTGCATACCCGATCGATAATTTTATCTGCAGCTCCATCATTTCTGGGTTTTCTCGGATTGGCAAGTCTGAACTTGCTTTACGATTCTACGAGGGAGTGCAGAAAAGCCAAGAATTTTATCCTAATTTGATGACATATACAGCTGTCATAGATGCGTTGTGTAGAGAAGACAGGATTGAAGAAGCTTCTAGTATAGTTTGGAAGATGAAGAAGGATGGTATTGTTCTGGATGAAGTTGTGTATACTAGCTGGATCTGTGGGTATCTTAGAAAGGGGGTTTTGATGGAAGGTTTGAGGAAACATAAGCTGATGGAAGAAAATGGAGTAATGCCGGATGTCGTCAGCTATACTGCTCTCATTGATGGTTTGTGCAAAGAAGGGCATGTAGAAAAAGTGATAGGATTGTTAAAATGTATGGAGAAGTGTGGATTTAAGCCTAATTTGATTACATATACTGCAATTATCCAGGGTTTCTGCAGGAGAGGCAAGATAGAGGAAGCATTCTTTGTTTTAAGGAAAATGGAGGAGTTGAATATTGCTGCAGATGAATTTCTGTATTCTGTTCTGATTGATGGTTTGTGTATAGAGGGTAGTTTGAGTAAGGTTTTTGTTCTGCTTGAAGAAATGGAGAGGAAAGGGGTTAAAGCGGGTCCGACTACATGTAATACTGTGGTAAATGGCTTGTGTAAAGCTGGAAAAACATGCACGGCAGATGAGATTTCAAGGAAATATTGTGGTGATAATTTTACATATAGCACATTGATGCATGGCTACTTGAAGGAGAATGATGCACATGGAGTGATTGAGACAAAGAAGAGATTGGAGCAAGCTGGAATTCCCTTTGATGTGGTTACAGCTAATACACTCCTTAAGGCCTTCTTTGTTGTTGACATGGTTGATGATGCTTATTCGTTTTTTCAAGAAATGCCGCAAAAAGGTCTTGTTGCGGATCCCATTACCTATTGTACCATGGTTGACGGGTATTGTAAACGAGGGCTCATAAGCATGGCACTCGAGATCTTTGAGGAATATCGAAGAACTTCAGAACTTTTAAATGATGTTTGCCATAACTGTATGATAATAGGACTTTGCAAAGTCGGAAACATAGAAATGGCAACAGAACTTTTCCAAGAACTATGTGAAAACAACCTTATTTCGAGTTCCGTTACTTATAGGAAGCTGATGACGATACAATTTAAAAAGGGCAATGGTGAGGGAGTCTTGAAATTTATCACAAGGATGGAAAAATCTCATCCGGGCATATTGTCTTCCATTTGCAATGATGCTATTTTTTTCTTGTGCCAGAAGGGTTGTTTGGCAGCAGCATTTGAAGCTTACATCTTGATGAAAATGAAAGGCTTGACGGTTAGGAGCAAAGCATTCTATGTTCTCCTTAAGTTTCTCATCAAAAGTGGAAATAGATTGATTATTGAGCTGCTGATGTGTGACTATATAAAGTCATGTGGTGTTTTTGAGCTGAGGATAGTTAAAGTTATTTCCTCTTATCTTTGCAAGAAAAATATTGATGAGGCCATTCGATTTTTGTCAGATAAGAGCAAAAGTAGCATTTCTCTTTCTATTCTTACGTTAGTTGTAAGCACTCTGAAGGAGCAGAACAGAGTGAATGATGCACTTCAATTTCTGAGGGAAGCAGAAGAAAATGGCGTCATTGCGGATGGAATTGTGTATTCAATCATAGTGGATGGATTTTGCAGAGAAGGGGATCTCGAGAAGGCTTTAGATCTTTGCGCAACCATGAGAAATAAGGGTTTCTGTCCCCAAATTGCTACCTATAATTCAGTGATTCACTGCCTCTGTCGTCAAGGATGTCTAATTGATGCGTTCAGGATTTTTGATTCTTTTGAGCGTAATAATGTGTTTCCAACAATTGTTACTTATGTCACTCTTATAGATGCTTTATGTAGAGAAGGTTTCCTGCATGATGCAAAGCAATTACTTCTAAGAATGTCATGTAAAGGCATTGCTCCAACTACACGCATTTATAACTCTTTGATAAATGGGTATTGTTGCTTTGGATTTTTTGAAGAAGGCATAGGACTCTTTACAGATTTGGAGAGAAATTCTTTAAAACCAGATGGTTTCACTATCAGTTCTATAGTATATGGGTACTGCCTAAAAAGTGATATGCAAGGTGCTCTGAATTTCTATCATAAGTACAGAGATCAAGAAATTTCTCCAGGTTTTTTAGGCTTCTTGAATTTGATCAAGGGTCTTTCTACAAAGGGAAGAATGGAAGAAGCAAGAGGCATCATCAGGGACATGCTTCAGTATGAAGCAGCTGCTGTGCTCATAAATAAAGCTGGTGATGATGTTTTACCTTATCTCAAACTTGCATGTGAAGAAGGAAGAATTCAAGAAGTCATTAACATTCTTACTAATTTGGGTTCTGATTGTTTCCCCCCTCGGTGGTGTAAAGAAGGAAATAATAACCTTAAGAAAGTTAAAAATTGGCATTTCATAGACAGGTTTACTGCAGATGAAGGCAAAAATGCTACAATCCATGAAGGCTTTGAGACTTACTACTCCATTGTTGCATCACTATGTTCGAAAGGGGAGCTGCAAAAGGCCAATAGTTTAGTCAAAGCTGTGGCTTCTTGTTCCAAAGCTAATCATAGAAAAGTTGTTCTCTAGGCATCTATTGTTTATTGACAGGTATGTAGATAATTCCAATTATTTTGTTTCTTTTTTCATCTGAATTCCTTTCGTATTTGAAAGCATTTCTTATTACATTTTTACACTTGGCTCTGTCTAGAAGGTTGTGAGGTATACATCTGCTTGAGCATGTTCAATAACTGATGTTAGGATGCAATGATTTTGTTTTAACAAGCATAGATCCCTCATGAATTTATCTGCTTTAGCATGTCTAAGAGTTGATATTAGAATGTAGTGATTTACTGATTTTGTTTTTACAATCCCTCATGTATATATCTGCTTTAGCATGTCAAATAATTGATATTAGAATTTAGTGATTTACTGATTTTGTTTTAATAATCATAGATCCCTGATGTATTTACACAACGCACATATAAATGTATGTATCAAGGTAAAATGCTTTAGTTGAAACTTTAAAATGTAATCTAATAAAATTCTGTTTGGTGGTTACGCAAGAAATGTCGTGATTATTGTTGTCACCCTCCTATCAGATTCAACTTAATTCTCGATAGTAAATAATTTTTTTATTTTATATCTTATACATTCTAAATTAAAAAAATAATTTATTCACACATGCTACACATGCATACTCTAATTCAATCACCTACACAAATTTCAGCATTAAAAGGTATAATACAGACTGTCACCTAAAAGGATGCTACAAAACTTATTTGGGTAAGACATATCTCCACTTCAAGTGACATCCTCAAAACAAGCAAAAAAACGTTAAAAATATCGACTAGCTTTGTAAGCGAATCTTTACACGTGTGATCCTGTAAGATAAAGTCCTTCAAAACATGTACAAAAAAGGAAGTCATGTAGATCTATTTTCTTAAATGCTTTGATGATGTAAGTGATGATAATAAATGAGTCGCCTTCAATTCATGCACCCATTGTCACTGAATGATTTACAACCATTGAAGACCTTGAGGCAGTTCATCTACAGAAGCACAATGTGGAAAGTCTTGAAGCTTGAAGCCCTTAACTTCAAGGATCTCGAGCAATGAAACCTGCGCCCACCTCGCCATTGTCCTTCACCAGGCATCAAAATTCACTTTGGTCAAACTCAGGATAGGGGGTCCCAAAGAGAAGAAGGGTTACGTGAGCCTAAGTGGCTAGTAGGATCCTAATTCCCCAAGTTGGAGAGAAGTCACCACCGTCGAGGATGAATGTGATAAAAGTAGTAATTGCTATTATTGCGGAAATCTTATGAACCTACAAATAAATAAAATTATTAGTGGGCTGCTCCTTTGGATTTAGGCGTCTGGTAGTAGAGGAAACGAGAGCCTCCTCCAATAATCAAGCAATGAGACATCCACTCCAATCATCTCCAACTGCACTGAAACCACTTTTGATATTCTAATCAAGTCCCTAGACAACGCTTTCTGACCCAACGTCCTTCTGGGAACAATCTTTAAGTGAAAATCCCTAAAGGAGGTAGGAGATGCAGGATAGCTTTGAACACATCCACTAAAATCTGCACTCAATAATAATATATTGAAGTGATTCTTGAGCATTGCAACTCCAAAAACACTGTTCATTAAGCTGAATATCTCATTTATTTGACTAGCTTCTAGTAGGGATGGGACTGTAGCACATATGCCAAAGAAAAATAATGAACCGCGGTGGATTTTCTATATTCCGAACCCAACTTTTCTTGTGTTGGTGAGAAGAAAAATAAACTTCATAGAGCACATCGGGGTCTTGGCTGAGTTAATTTGGCTCCACACATTCATTTAATCTATCATGATGAAACTGAAGAAGTCAAATAATGCGTTTGATTAAGTCATGACCAAAATAACCTTATGGCATTTGAGATTCCAATTTCCTTCATTCAAACGATCTTTAACTTTGAGCAGTAGAGGTTCATTCACGTTAACAAAAGTGGGCCATTTGGAGAATGAAATAGGGTCCAACCACTAGTACAATATATGCATTTTACGGCACATTTATAAAAGCGGTTAAAAAGAGAAACCGCTGCAAAATCTTTCCGATAAAACATTATACGGCGGTTAAAAATGTGAACTGCTGTAGATATATATTAGACGGCGGTTCACTACAGCAACCACCGTCTAAGGTCGGTACTTTAAAGGGCGGTTGATACGTCAACCGTCATGTATAGTCGACCTGAAAAAATTCCCCAAAATGACCAAAGTTTCTGTTGAGGGTCACTGCGGAAGGTCGACCTCGGGTCGACCTGAGATCGACTTCAATTGGAACACTTTAGACGGCGGTTGACTCACCCAACCGCCGTGTAATGTGTAGCATTAGACGGCGGTTGGCTGCGTCAACCGCCGTCTAAAGGTAATTATATACTGCTAGCAGGCTTTAATTGGCTCATTTGTTTCAAACGGAAAAACCCTAGATTTCTAAGCTTGCATTTTTGAACGTCGCCGGTGGACTTCACCTAGATCTAGCGAGGGTTGCTCGTCGCCGGTGGACTTCACCTAGCCGGATCAAGCTGCTCGTGTCGATCTCCTCTTCCAACTTCCTCTTTTTTGGCTGCCATTCAGGTAAATAAGTTCGTCGATGCCGGCCGACGCTAGATCTAGCCACATTCGCGGCCTACACCCTCACCAACGCTGGATCTAGCCTCTCGCGGCCCTTCACCCTACTCGACGCCGGATCTAGTGGCATTCGCGGCCCTACTCCCTTGCCGACGTCGGCCGACCCCGGATCTAGTCGCATTCCCGGCCTTACACCCCCGCCGAAGTCGGATATAGCAAACTTCACCTTTTTTCACTATTTTCTTCTTCTTCTTCTTCTTCTTCATTTTTGTTTTCGGCTGAAATATTTGGATTCAAAAATTAATTTCTTAAGGTAAATCTACTTCTATATTTTTTTATTTTATTATTATTTTTTCAGGTTGATTGCAAAATATTGGGATTCAGAAATTTCAACTATTATTTCTGCTTAATTTCACATAAGGTAAATAATAATTATTCTGTTTTTTTTTCAGTTTATTTATATGTTCATTCTGATGTATAAGTAGAATTTTTTTAATATCTAAGCTGAATTAATTAACACACATTAATTATATTATGCCCTATCATATATTAATTATATTATGTCTTATCATATAGGTAGTTATATATGGATCGATCTTGGTTTAAAATGGATAGACGATTATTTGAATATGACAATGGAGTAAATTCCTATATAGATTTCGCACTGAAAAATGAATATTTAGTTAATGGCAGAATAAGATGTACGTGCTTGAGATGTGAAAATATGAAATTATTTGAAGCCAATATTGTGAAAGATCATTTATTTTTTCATGGATTTGATGAGACTTATGAAAGATGGATTTGGCACGATGAATCTGTAAGAAATGAAATGAATAATATTGGGAGAAGTACATCATCTACATGTGCAGATGCTAATGTTAACATTGAAAATATAGTCAAGAAAGATAGAATTGAAGATCTAGTTTGGATATTGAAAATAATTTATCAGAAGTTCCAGAACAGTTTGAGAGTTGCTTCAAGAGGCTAAGAGTCCATTATATCCTAACTGTAAAAGTTTTACTAAACTTTCCGCACTAATGTGTTTGTTTAACTTAAAGGCAGCTAATGGTTTAAGCAACAAGTGCTTTACAGAGTTGCTTATTCTTGTAAAAGATATGTTACAAGCTCTCAATCAACTTTCGAGTTCAACTTACGAAGCAAAAAAATGTTTCGTAAGTTAGGAATGCATTATGAGAAGATCAATGCATGCCCTAATGATTGTATTTTATATCAGAATGAGTATAGTGGATTAAAACATTGTCCAGAATGTGGGAAATCAAGGTGGAAGTTGTGTGCAGATGACATTAAAGAAAAATATGGTATCCCAGAAAAAGTTTTGTGATATTTGCCCTCGATACCGCGCTTTGTAAAATTATTTCAAAATAAAAAATATGCTAAAAATTTTACTTGGCATGCTGATGATATAGGACGTGTATTTGATAGAATGATGCGACACTCTACTGATTCATCACAATGGAAATCTTTCGATATTAGATTTCCAAATTTTGCTGAAGATCCGAGGAATTTAAGACTTGGGCCATGCACTGATGGCTTTAATCCGCACAGTGTTCAAAGTAGTCAGCACAGTTGTTGGCCTGTTTTCTTGGTTATTTATAATTTACCTCCTAATTTATGCATGAAATGTAAATTTATCATGTTGACTTTATTGATATCTGGACCAAAGTAACCTGAAAATAAAATAGATGTTTATCTTTCTCCACTTATAGATGATCTTAAAACGTTATGAAAAGAAGGAGTGCAGACATATGATGCTTACCGGCATGAGCTATTTACACTAAGGGCAGCACTTATATGAACTGTGAATGACTATCCAGCTTATGGTAATTTGGCGGGATGTAGTATTAAAGGTTACTATGCATGTATTATTTGTGGTGATAAGACTAATGCACAGTATCTAAAACATGGAAAGAAATTATGTTATATGTGTCACATGGTTGCCTCGAGATCATGTCTTTCGCAAAAAAAAAAAGCTTTCGATGGTAATGCTGAGTTTGAGAAGGTGTGGGCCCACTTAATGGGAAAGAGTTGATACAAGTTTTTAGCACCATAGGTCAAGATCCTCCAAAAATAATTTATTGGAAAAGAAGATCAATATTTTTTGACCTTGAGTATTGGGAATATTTGCATGTGCGTCACAATTTAGATGTCATGTATATAGAAAAAAATATTTGTGATAGTATTATTATACATTATTAAATGCCATTGAAAAAAATAAGATAGTATAAATGCACGATTAGATATAGTTAGTATGAGAATTCGACAACAGCTTGCTCCTAAGGTCCATGGTAGCCGAACATGTCTTCCACATGCATGTTATACATTCACGAAAGAGGAGAAGAAGCGATTCTGTAAGGTTTTGTATGAGTTAAAGGTGCCAGATGGTTATTCTTCAAACCTGAAAAGTCACGTAAATCTCAGAGAATTGAAACTAATTAATTTGAAATCGCATGATTGTCACGTGTTAATGCAACAATTGTTACCTGTAGCTATCAGAGGCAGTTTGGATGCTAAACTTCAGAGTGCAATAACGAAATTATGTTTCTTCTTCAACTCTTTATGTGCTAAAATTATAGATCCTCTCAAGGTAGATGCACTTCAAGTTTGTATTATTGAAACAATTTGTAAGTTAGAGATGTTCTTTCCACCTTCATTTTTTGATATCATGGTACACTTAACAGTTCATTTAGTAAGAGAGGTACAACTGTGTGGACCTGTTTTTTTTTGCGGTGGATGTATTCTTTCGAGTGATATATGAAAATACTCAAAGGATATGTTCGTAATCGTTACAGGCCAGAAGCTTGCATAATTGAGAACTACGTCGCTGAAGAGGTCGTAGAATTTTGTAATGAATACTTACATAATATTAACCCAATTGGAATTCCTATTGATCATACTGCAGTTGACAAGTACGGAAGAGGCATTACATCAGGGAAGTCTCATGTTGTAGATATTAACATGTTAAGGCAGACACATTTGTATATTTTGCGTAATTCAGTGGTTGTTGATTCATATATTGAAGAGCACAAAGAACAATTACAAAGTGAAAATCTTTTAAATGCACGAAATGAGATATGGATTCAGAATAAGCACATCAAAGAGTTCATTGAATGGTTTGGCCGTCGTATATCTACATTATTATGTGGAACAGAAAGTGCTAACATCGATAAGTCATTGAAGTATTTAGCATTTTACCAAATCACTGTGTGGTGAAGTATGATGGATATATTATCAATGGATATCGCTTTTTCACTAAAGAACGGGACAACAAACGAGTTGTTCAGAATAACGGGGTTTCTTTAATTGCTCAAACAATGCAAATATCAAGTGCAAAAGATAAAATTTCTTATATGGGTGATTTGTGCTACTTTGGTGTTATTGAAGAGATATGGGAACTTGATTATATTGGTTTTTATATTCCATTATTCAAATGCTTATGGGTAGATAGTAATGGTGGGAGCAAAATTGATGAGATGGCTTTACATTAGTCAACTTTAATTGGATTGGTCATAAAGATGATTGTTTCATTCTCGCAAACCAAGCTAAACAAGTTTTCTATGTTGAAGATTTTGCTAATCCACAGTGGTCAATCGTCCTCAATCATAAGCCAAAATTTATGATAGATGAAGATAATGATACTACTTATGAAGAGTTGTTCGGATTTACAAATGAACTGCCTATGACTATGTATGATAATTCTGATGATGCTCCTACGTACGTAATCGAAGGTGACGATGATACTGAGTTAGTAAATAAATCTGGAAAGAAACAAAAAAATGAATTGCTACAAATGCAAAGAATAGCAAATGGTAAATTTTTATTACATTCATATTATTTTTTCTTCTTCTGTAATTTCCTATTAATCAACGTATGTTATTAATATAATTGCAGCTTAATGGCGGACCAATCATCCTCTACACGCTCGAAGAAAAAAAGAGGCTTGACTTAATTGTTAAAATTGATAACCAATAAAAAGGATACTGAAAAATTAACAATTGAGATAGTCAATGGCTTACTAATACCTGGGAGAAACACAGATCAGTTGATGAGTTATTTGGGAGTCGTAGTTCGACATAAAGCCCTTATCTCATGCATTACCTGGCGTGAAGTCCCATAATCAAATAAACAATTAACGTGGGAACAAATAACGGTAAGATATTTTCTTTATTTTTTTAAAAAAGTATTTAAGTTAATATTTTTATTATTTTTCTTGCAGAATACATTTGATGGAGTGGATGAGCTGCATGACAAATTATTTGTTCATATGGGGAAGATGTGGAGGACGTGGAAATCTTTTATGTAAAAGAAATTTGTCGAGGAGAAAGATGAAGAAGCTCGATATGTTATTCCTGATGACTATAATTTTATCTCCCAATAAGATTGGAAGCAGCAGTGGCAGAACTAGACGATCTTCCTCTCCTATTCTCCTTAAAAAAAGAAGTTATTGTCTGAAATTTTTCCCCAACTCTAACTCTTCCAAGATGCTCTGGCTTCTCGTAAGCCAAAGCAAACAGATCTCTCCTACCTTCAGGATGAATCGTGCCTTGGGTAGCCTGTGTGGCCAACTCATCCTATACAAAAACAAAAGAATTTTAAAAATATATATTAAATATATATCGAATTGAAGGTGTAGGCGAGCAAAATTCAAATTACTTACAATCCTGGTCCCAAGCTTTTCAGAGGCTGCATTGATATAACAACTATCCTTTCTTTTGTGTGCAGCTTTACATAGGTCTGACCTAGGAATAAAATCCTCAGTTCCAATTTCTTTTTGCTACAAAAAATAAGATAATATAAATAATTATATTTCATGGTAAATATAAATAAAAAATAAATATTAGTATATTGATCTACCATTTCCTGCTCTAAGCCTGCATAACCCTT
>JAEMOT010003120.1:161896-179728 GCA_019297695.1 Apostasia ramifera | reverse complement strand
GCGACTTTTATTCTATATAAAATATTAATATATATTATAATTATTAATTTCAGATAATACATACGACTTCAAAAAAAAAATTTACCTGAAATTCTTCAGAGATTGAGAGAGGAGAACATTAAGCAGCAGCAACATATCTCTCTCCTCGAGAAAGATATGACATTATTAAAAGAAATAGTAATGAGAGGGTATGGATCTACCCAGGCAAGTCCGATGGAGAGCGTATCAGGTTCTTTTATGGGAGGCAACCCAAGTCTACCTCCTGTATTAGCTGAGGTATTATTTATATGTTATTTCTAAATAAAATTTTATTTATATTATGATTTTAGTTATATTTTATAAATTTATATCATAGGGAATGCATTGCTTGATTGCTTGTGTTACTCCTAATAATGTGGTCGTCCATGGAAGAGTGGTGAATCCAGTTGCTACTGTTGTACATACATTATCGATGGGTGATGGAACATGTACAGTAATTATTGATCATGTAATTGATGGGCCTGCTAGTCTCATTTTTCCAATTGATGATAAGACAATAATTGGTGAAGCATTGGGATATGTTATTCCTTAGCCCACATGGCTTATTTCTCATGATGATCAGGTATAATACTTTGTTTTATTAATGTTATAATTTTAAAATTTTCTTTGATATTAATTTTTTTATTTTTTTAAAGCGACTAAAATCTAAATCCACTGAAGCACGCCACGATGAAAAATTTTCAACAAGTCAAAGCAAAAAAATTCAGGTAAATAATATTATTTATTAACATTGGCATACATTTACATACATTTGTAATTTATAATTCTAATATATATAAATTACATACAAAAAAAAAGATCATATTCTTCTGATTTTTTTAAATAAGATGTTAGAACATGCAATTCATGCATTGACTCATGAGCTGTTGATGTACATTCTTATTCCTGACGACGTTTATGGGTATAAAAAACAACTATTTGGAGTTTGGCGCATTTGAAAAAATCGGCGAGTCGATGATAAGTGCTTACATTGGGTAAGTATATATATACACATTTTGTAGATGCATTTAGATTTTTCAATAAAAATTCTAATTTTATATTATTATATTCATATAGGTGTTTATATAATCAAATAAGAGCAGATAGCAGTTTGAGAGGTAAATATTACTTTGTGGATCCATAAAGCATTACAGGTTTAATAAATGATAAGAACTAATGCGCCACAGCATTGGGAAATAGAATAATGCGGTATGCATCTTCTAGTCATTTTTAGAACTGAGAATCTATGATATTTTTGTGAACGAGATTTACGTTTTTAATTAATTATTTTTGAACATATTGAATTTATTACATATTGAAAACCTGAAATAAAGTGTCCTCATTTCTCTTTTTGTTACAACTATTCATTTTATTTCTTAAAGCTAGTTTTGTATGCAATATGATATTTATATATTTTTTCTTTGTACAGTTATTCAGCATAAGTACATTTGAGGCCATGGAGCTTATGGAGCAGTTTTATTTTATGAATTCAGATTTGAAATATTGTGGTTTTATTTCTTGTTTTGTATCTGCATTTGTTTTGCTATGTAATATTAAAAGTTTATGTAATTGAAGTTATGTTTTATGTAATCGATGTTGTTGTTTTATTTATGAATTCAATAATTGAAATGACTTCTGGATGTATATTACTGTTGTGATTTGTATTAGTTTTTGATAAAAAAAATGTTGGAATATCAAAATTTTAATTTAAAAAAAATATATATATAGACGACGGTTCTCCAAGAGAACCGTCGTTTATAGTTATACTATAGAAGGCGGTTCTCTTTGGAGGACCGCCTTCTATAGTTATAATATAGACGACGGTTCTTCAAAGAGAACCGTCGTCTATAGTTCTACTACAACGGCAGTTGATTCGTATCAACCGCCGTTTAAAGTTTTCTTTTACGGCGGTCCGAACCGCCGTTAAATCCCTGTTAGCTATTACGGCGTTTAAATATGCGGCGATTGTGTTAATATTTAAAGGCGGTTTGTAATCGTCGTAACACAGCTTTCCTCTACTAGTGAACCAACGATCTTCAATGGTAGAGTAAACCTCCATGAAGCCAATTTTCTTCATAGTGTTGAAGAGAGCAATACCAACTTAATGGAAAAGAAGTCTCCAAGCATAAGAATCACTCTGCTTATTGTTGATTGCTTTCTTCCTTCCACCATACATTTCACGAAAGCATCATATCCAAAGAGTTTTCGAATTCACCAAATAGAGAGCTGCCAACTTTGCCTTCAAGGTTTCTCTTCATCTGAAAGCCAATGAATACCAAGGCTACCCACTTGTTTGGGAGAAGCAACTGCCTCCCGAGCAACCAAGGGCATAGAATGGGAGTGGTGGTCAACACTCCAGAGGAATTTTTTTATAAGTTTTTCAATCTCCATTAAAACATTGTTGGGCACAAAGACGTGAGAGAGTAGACTAGAATAAAAGTAAGTATACTATTGATCAAGGTAACTCTTCCTACAAGCGAGAGGCTTCTAGTTCCCCAAGAGGTAATTCTTCCTCTCACAATATCAATGATGTGTTGAAAATCAACTTTGATATGACGTCTTCTAATGAGTGGTATGCCAAGATAATTTGCCCTCCATTTGTGGTCTAATGCCGCATTTAGTAGTTATCATTCTTTTGCAATTGGTTGCCATCCTCTTGTTGAAGAATAATATACTTTGATTTGTTCGCCTTTTGGCTTGAAATAGAGCAATAGGTACCGAACAACTCTAGCAACTCATTAACCACTACATTGGTAGCTAGCAACATCACCAAGGTATCATGGGCAAAAGGAAGGTGGGAAATAAGAGGACCGCGAAAAGAAAGTTAAACTCACTTTTTTCTTATGCTAAATTAGGTGAGACAAGATCTTTGAACAAATGACAAAGAGGTAGGGGGAGTGCGAGCACCTCTGACGAAGCTCATAAGTAACCTCAATCCATTTAGAGTGCTTGCCATTAATTATGAGGGCGACAAACCTAGGCTGAGAAACATATGAAAGAATCTAATGATAATATTGTTCAGAACATCACCTTAAGGCCTTGTTTGGTTGGAGGGCATTTTGGTCATGATCGTGGCCAAAATGGCTCAAAACTATTTAATTAGAATTTTTTTTCATTTTTCTTCCTCAATACATAAACTTCAATATAAAAAAATTACTTTATATTATATTTTGCATAATTTTTAATATATTATATTTAATTTATTATTTTTTTTAATAAAATGGTTGGAGGCCATTTTGACCATGGCCTGGCTTCCAACCAAATAGGGCCTAAGAAAATCCCATGTCATTCTATCATACACCTGCTCTATGTCAACTTTAATAGCCATAAAACTACTGGAGGACCTCAAAGAAGATAAATCTATGCATCACCTCACAAGCAAGAAGGCAATTGTTAATAATACTCCTTTCTGATACAAAGGCGCTTTGTTCTAATAAAATAGGCAGGCTGAGAAGGTGCTTCATACAATTGATGATAACCTTGGCAACAATATTGTAGATGGGGGTGCAAAGGCTGATGGGCCTGATTTGAGAAGGCCTTTTGGCTCCTTGGACTTTGGGGATTAGGAAAACCATTGCATGCTTCCTTCTTCTAGACATCATAGTATTCTAGAAGAAGTGTAAAACTGCTCTCTAAATGTCAGCATAGTTGGTACTCCAATAGCCTCAAATGAAAGGCCCAGTTACCATCATTATCTGGTGATTTGTTGTTGCCAAGAGACTGGACAGCAATATCAATCTTCTCTTCTGGAACAGGTATGATTAGATCAATAGTTTTATTAGGCGGAACAATACTTCTCGATGGAGTGAGAGGGTTGATGGATGGCTGCCACTTGGAAGAGCATGAGTAAATTCACAATACCTACATATCCTCAACTATATTCTTCTCGAAATCAAAAAGAAAGTTAACCTTATTGTCCATACGGAGGAAGAAAGTAGTGTTGCGGCCGCCATTTAAATGCCATCTCACTTTTGCACGTTGCTACCACCAAGTTTTAGTATGGGCCAAGCAGTTATGTTCAAGGACCATGTTAAGAAGACCTTAGTGCTCCTCCTCCGCTAGACCTTTCCATTGCAATCTAGTTCTAAGCCACCTTCTCTTTGCTCCACTCTTTAAGAGCTTTAGGAGTACGTGCAAATTTGTGGTTGAGAATGAAGGGCAAGCTCCATAATGTCGATTTAGACAATTCTTGAGTAACAATATGTGTAGCTTCCTCAAATGAGATCCAAGCATCTTCAAACCCCTTGGGGTTGGAAATCAAGCTTCTCAATTTTGAATAGAATGGGATAGTAATTAAAAGCTATTCGAGTTAGGTTATCAACAGCAAAGCCAAGGAATGTTGTTAGAGCTGCCGAATTGAAGTAAACTCAATCAAGACAAACCCACATACAAGCACGACCACTCTTGTTGTTGTACCAAGTGAAGATTTGGCTGGGCATACACAAGTCATGGAGATCATTAAGAGTAAGAAAATCAACAAACTCACAAAGCACTGGGCTATGTCTAGAAGGTTTTCTGCCTTTTTTATTCTTCTGCCTATTAATTCAATTAAATTTCCACCAACAATCACTGGAGTAGTGTCTTGAAGAACCGCAGAAATTTTATTTCACACCTCCTATGAATCAAATAATCTTTGTTGGACTAGGGACATGTACTTCTTTAAAGCATCATGTTGGATTTGAAAACTTTCAACAACTTGATTTACAACTAGCGTAGAGTCACTATACGCGTGTAGATGCTTTATGCTTATTCTACGGGAGAACTCGAGTTCGGCTAAGAGTGCCTCGTATTTGGCCTGATTGTTGGTTCTTGGAAAGCCTTGTTGTCTGGACCTCTTGAATTTCGACCCGTCGGAGCTTATTAAGAGAAAACTGATCCCGAATGATAGGTTGTTGGATGCACCGTCGACATGCAATGCCAACGGGATCTAAGTTCTTTCTTGTGATGGGAAATTTGTGGTCATCAGCTCGGTTATGAAATTGGCTAAGGCTTGAACTTTAATGGTCATTCTTAGGGTGAATGTGATATTGAATTCTCCTAGCTCGACTAACCATTTCGGTAGCCTTCTGGAAGCTTCTACGGAGTGGAGAATCTGCCTAAGAGGTTGATTGGTTACCACTTCAATAGAATGCAGTTGGAAATAGGAGCTAGTTTCCGTGCGGCCACCACAAAAGCCATCGCCAATTTCTCGAGTACTGGGTACCTTAGCTCAACCTCGTTGAGAACATGGTGCTTCTGGATCCCCCTCGTCGATTCTAACGAGTACAGCTAACACAATCATGTTTGAGGCTCCTAAGTACAACAATAGCACTTTCCCTTTAACTGGACCACTAAGGATGGACGTTGTAGTCAAATACTTCTTTAATGACATGAAAGTGTCCTTATATCTTTGCGTCCAACTGTTTTTCGAGCTGCACAAGAGTTTGAAGATAGGGAGGCACTTTTCGCTTGAGTTTGATATGAATCTTCTTAAGCTTGCTATCCTACCCATCAATTTTTGAATGTCGGAAATAATATTCAGGCAAAGCATATCTAGGATAGTTGTAATGTTATTAGGGTTGGCTTGAAGGCCCCTAGAAGATAATGGATAGCCGAGGAATCTTTCAAACACTACTGTGAAGATACATTTTTAAGGGTTAAGCATCAGCTTGTATCTTCATGTGGTGTCGAAAGTTTCCCTGAGATCGTTGGAAGCTGCAATTTTTAACAAGAATGTTGTGGACGTAGACTTCCATGTTGTGGGACTTCTGATTTTTTAAAATCTTGCGGACCATCCTCTAGTTATTTGCCCCAGTATTCTTCAATTCAAACAGCATAACCCTATAGCATAACATGCCAAACTCTATGGTGAAGGATGTCTTCTCTTCGTCTTCTTCAGCCATTTTTATTTGATGATATTCGAAGAAGGCGTCAAGGAAGCTAATCACCAAGAAACCCACTATTCAGTCAACCAGAGCTTTGATGGGTAGGAGTCTTTGGGCTATGCCAGATTTAGGTTTCAGAAGTCGATATACATGCGCCACTTCCCACTCGATTTCTTGATCACGACCACATTTTCCAACCAATCGAGGTAGTGGACTTCCCGGATGAACCCAGCTGAAAGCCGTTTTTGCACCTCTTTTGTGGCAGCCTCTAAATGTTTTCCCCTCCTTGTGCGTTGCTTCTACATAACGGGATTGGCATTGAGCTCATTTAGATGATGTTCGACTATCATTTCAGAAGGCACCTAAGCAAATACATTGATATACTTAAAAATAAGGGCCAGCACATTTTCCCTTTCATTTTCATTCAACTTTGAAGAAGTCATTACAGAATGGGTAGTATCGTCCTCATTTACAGGTACAATTATGGTGATTTCTTCTGGCTTGATCCCTTGTCCTTCCTCTCTAGGGTTCATCTAGTCAACAAACAGCTATGCAGCAATATGATGGGACTTTAGGGTTTGAACATTGTCTCCTTGAATCATGACAACTCTCGTTTGAGTCAGAATCTTGGCGCAGAGGTGTGGCGTCAAGAATTCTATTCTAAAGTTATTGAGGGTTGTTCGCCCAAGGATGGCATTGTATATGGAGGCTGGTTAGATTACGACGAAGGTGACCGGAAGTGCCCTTCGACCTCCCTAAATGTGATCGAGGGGGTGACAAATCCAAGAGGTGAGACGCTCCTCGGAGAAACCAGTGTGGCGTGCTCTGCCTTGATGGAGGCTTTAGAGCTCGTGCTTCATTCGGAGAAAGGTAGACTCAAACAGAGCACCAGCTGAGCTACCCGTGTCTAGTTGCACCCTTTTGACATCAAAGTTGGCGATCTTTGCAGCGACAATGATTGGATCATCATAGTTGCTGTCGTGGTTCGACAAATTGTTGATTGAGAAGGAGATCGGGATAGCAGCGGAGTACTAGCGTGTCACACTGCCAACCATGGTAGTTTTCCTTCTTCCCATCTTTGGGTCTCAGCAGAAGATAGTGTCAATGATTTGATTGGGGCATCGAGAGGATTCCCCGGAGTAGAGGTAAGGATGCTTTGTTAAAGTGGTAGCTTTGACCTGTTGAGTGGTTGGTTTATCTTGCGACTTCTTCATTGGCACAATGTCGTTAGGCTCGAAGTCAACATCAGCACTGGCTAGAAGTTCCTTCAGATGACCTTCCTTGATCAACTTCTAGTTAGGTACCTAATAGTATGGCAGTAGCGCAACACATGATAAGTCTCATGAGCTACACAATACCTGTTCGGATCAACTCTCTTGGGAGGATTCAACTTCTTGGAAGGAGGATTGATGAGGACCTGCTTTTAAGTCGTCGTGTGACCTCATGAGCTACACAATACCTCTCTTTGACCGACTTAATCTCCAAGCTCTCTAATTCTTAAGCTGAAAAATTCTCTCCCCAAACTCAAAGTTTCTGTTCACAATGTTGGGAAGGAGTTTTTGGATCATCGAAGGCGTTTGATTCGAGTATTTTCTATTTTCTCTCCGAATCGATTTTCTTTTGTAAAGATTCACGAATTTTTGTACTACTTATTTGAGCTTCATTACATCTTTCTGGGAGCATCTATTTTATTTAAAAAATTTCTGAAATTTTTTGGTGAACAAATTTGTCTCTGTAAATTTATATTTGTTTCTCTGTATTTTAATTTTTATAAATCATACTAAATTCAAAAAAATCTAAAATTTTTACAGTAAATTATATACTAAAAGTACACCTACAGAAAAACTTTTAGGTAATTTTAATTTGTATTATTTTCGTAAAAACAATTTTGAAGTTTCTGTTTACCCGATTTATATCATATTGAAATATTTTATCAAGTTTGATCTCTCTTTCTCTTCTCTTTATATTTCACAGAATATTGAGAAAGATAATACTAAAATTTTCTCCAAAAAATTGAGTTAGTTTTCTTGCACATAAAGTTTTTATTAAATTTTAAATTAAGTTAATTTATCTCTTGTATGATCCATAAGGATCATCATTTTCTATTCTCATTTTTTTTGTTTTGGATCTCCCTGCGCGGAGAGGGTTTTTTTTACTTGTCCCCAAGTAAAAAGAGAGGTGAAGTTCCTTTCCCTTGGTAAAAAAGGATCTAGAGTTTGGTTTGTGACTTTAGACTGAAAAGGCATAGGTTTTCTCCTTGTATTAGGGCTTGAGCTTGGCCATAACAAGCTTGGGATAGTAGATGAACAAAGGGGAGTGGACTAGGCAAGAAAATAGTCGAACCACTATACATCGTGTGTCATCTTTTAACTTCTGTATTTTTTTTTTACCATTTAGAGGCTGGTGTACTTGATAGCTATTTTATTTTCAAAGCCTCAAAGTAAAATTTCAGTGATCCAATTTTGGACACAATAAATTGAGTTAATTCAAAATATTTAATAATTTAAATTATCCAAACTCTGTGAGATAACTAAAATTGGTAGGTCAGTTAATTAAAGTTTAGGCCTACTCATCCCCCAAATTTAATTAACATAACCAAGAATTCAAATAACTTAATTATAGCAGCGGAACGGAATCGAGTTAGTACATTAGGTAAATTTAATTTACCTAACAAAAAGCGCCCAACGATCAGAAATATTTTGATTTGTCCATCCCACTATAATTAAGTTAGTGTTAAAACAAAGTAAATATTAGTAAGTTAGGTGCAATAAGTAAAATTATAAAATATAAATTTAGTGATTAACTAACACTAACATTTATTTTCCTGTACCAAGCTCTGATACCAGTTGAGAGCGAGAGTGAGAGAGAGAGAGAGAGAGAGAGAGTGGTGATGGATTACAGTGAAAGGAAGTAGATATGAAAATGGATTGATGAGCAAAAAGATGCCTCTACAAGCCAGAGGCTCCCCGTTTATATAGACCTTCAAATTGCCTATTATTGCTGCCGAATTATTGTGAATTATTGAAGATGCTCTGAATTATTGCTGATGCTAACGTAAAGATGCCTTAATAGCAGAGATTCCCGCTATTATTGTACCGTAAGATGCCTGATATTGACTTAAAGTGAAGATGCTTCATATTATTGAAAAAGTAGAAGATGCTGATATTATTGCTGGAAAATTGCAAAGAAATCACTGTGGAGAACTTATTATGAAATCCTTATTTAATCAGACTGTAAAGAAATATTGTCTGGTGTTGAGGAGAATCTGACTTGAATTTCTGTAAGTAATTGTTCAGTTCGGGGTCCCCATTGAAAGTCCAAATTATTATCTTCTCCAGTATCAATTTCTGTCAAATCTTCTTCATCATATACCAAGATTCTGCTGTTGCTTTGAAATTTATATTTATGTCTTTCCTGGTAAACTGATAATAGTTCTGATAAATTTTGCTTTTGTTCGTAGTCCCAAGAATATCCAAAAAATTCTTTTTAAACTGGCTGTCCTCTGGTTCTCGTCTGGTAAGATGCCAAATTTGATATGCTGGATTGACTAGATATTGGTCTGGTTCAATAAATATAGAGATTATCTCAAACTCTAGGATCCGATCATAAGGTTCAGTAGAAAATATAATTGTCTTAATAATTTGAGGAAAATCGCTCCATTCGTCATAATTATGTGTGTCAATAATAAGTTTTCTGACTATGCCCAATTCAATCGGGCGTTCCATATGTGGAGTAAATGTTACAAACATCCGTTGTCTTCCATCTGTTATACTGATTAATGCTTCCTTTGATAAATATAGTAGAGCTCTGTCTTCATATATATTGTCTAGAATTCTTGTTTGCAAATCCTTCGGTAATAATGTCATGATTTTTCTGAGACATTTCTTCCTCTTGGCTTTTTCCATATATGGAGAATTAATATTTTTATATTTATATATTGTTTCTAGTATAAGATATAATTTATCATATTCTTCAGGGTGGTATTCCTCGCATTTCCTAAGAAGATGCTGAGAAAATTGTTCCACTCTGAAGTTTATTTGTAATATTGTGGAGAGTATATTCGATATGATAGATGTGAGATATTATCTCACGAAGATTATATATCAATGAAGGATTATGTTGTAATCCTCCTATTATTTTTCAGAGACTATTTATTATAGTATATGTCTTTGCAGACATAAGTATATCAGACTTATAATTGCTAGTGTTTCCCACTAGCGATAATATTATCTGCTAATTATGTTTATCAAGAAAATCTATTGCAATGACTCCTTCTTTGAAGGATATGGTTCTATTATATATCTTTGAGAAAGAAATATTATGTATTCTCTACTGAGAAATATTGAAATTTATTGGGGAAGAAATATTATGTGTCCTCTGTTGAGGAATATCGGAGTTTAGCAATTTACCTTTCCAGGTGTTATTCATGATTCCTGCAATTATAAAGAGTCTGTCGGAATATTTTCCCGAAAAAGAAAATCTGCTAAGATGTTAGTAATTACAGGATTAAAAGAAATAGTATAACTGTATTCATCTAGCTGTAGAAGCCATTGAATTCTTCGACTATTATTATCATGTTTTTTATTTTTTATATAATAATATAATCCTTTATTATCAGTTATAATTTGAAATGTTCTGGGTAATAACCAGAATTAAAAGTTTATGACAGGTTTTGTAAATTTACCAAAAGTATATCCAACATTTTCTTTTTGATCCGTAACTAATACTCCGGCCCAATAATAATTGCTAGCGTCTGTATAAATTATTAATTGATCATCTTTTATTGGTATTTTTGTTTTTGATATTTTAGTAATAATTGTTTCGAGGTATTTAATTTCTTGCTTTTCGCCTCATTTAATTGTATTTTTATTTTATCAGTTTTCCATCTAGTTATTATTTTTTCAGTGTCTTTTTTATATTGTCGATTGATTGTATTTAATTTTTCTTATAGATGTTTAGTATGTTGGCTTAGTCTAGGAATATATTTTCTACCATAGTTTAATATTCATAAAAAATTTTGTAATTATTTTACAGTATCTATTAGGAAATTTTTTAATTTTGATTATTATATGTTCTTGTAATATTATTTTTTCATGATCTATAATTTTTCCTAAATATTCAATTGTTTGCATAATTCTATTTTGTTCTTTCCTAAAATGATACCATGTTTGATGAATAAATTTTTGGCTATTTCTAAGTATTCTAGATGTTGTTCATATGTAGTGGAATAAACAAGTATATCATCAATATATACGAGAATAAATTGATTATAGGATGAAAAAATAGAATTCATCCATCGCTGAATTATTTGAGGAGCATTTTTTAATCCAAAAGACATGACTGTCCATTGTAAATGTTCAAATATTGTTGAAAATGCGGTTAGTTCTTTTGAAATATTATTTTTTATTTTAATTTGCCAAAATCCAGATTTAGCATCAAATTTACTAAATCATTTTGCTTCGCTTATGTTTTTTAATATACTTTTAGTGCTTGGAATATAAAATCCATCAAATTTTAAGTTATCATTGAGTTTTTTATAATTAATTACCATTCGAGCTTTCCCTCGTTTTTCTTCAGCATGATTTCTTACCATGAATGCTGGAGATGAATGAGGTCCAGAAGAATTTTCTATAAGTCCTAATTTTTTTAATTCTATAAGTTGTTTTTAAATTCTTCTGTATCTTGAAGAGAATATACTAAAAGTTTTATCCTTATGATCTTATTTTTATCTAAAGTGGTTAATGTACAAAAACGTGAATTTCGTTCAAATAATAATAAAGGGTTGTCGGAAAATACTTCTTATAGTGAATTGATATATTGTATTTTAAAGTTTTCAGTTAAAGATAGGATTTCTGGTTTATAATTCATTCTAATTAGTTTAAGATGATTAAAAATGTTAGATATACTTCTGGTAAAATTACAAAATCAGAAACAAACTATTCAACATATAAAAAAGAATTTATAGCAATTTTAAAATCTGTCACAAACTTTTAATTCTAGTTATTACCCAGAACATTTCAAATTATAACTAATAATAAAAAATTATATTATTATATAAAAAATAAAAAATATGATAATAATAGTCGAAGAATTCGATGGCTTCTACAGCTAGATGAATACAGTTATACTATTTCTTTTAATCCTGTAATTATTAACATCTTAGCAGATTTTCTTTTTCGGGAAAATATTCTGACAGACTCTTTATAATTGCAGGAATCATGAATAACACCTAGAAAGGTAAATTGCTAAACTCCGATATTCCTCAACAGAGGACACATAATATTTCTTCCCCAATAAATTTCAATATTTCTCAGCAGAGAATACATAATATTTCTTCCTCAAAGATATATAATAGAACCATATCCTTCAAAAAATGAGTCATTATAATAGATTTTTTTGATAAATATAATCAGTAGATAATATTATTGCTAGTGGGAAACACTAGCAATTATAAGTCTGATATACTTATGTCTGCAAAGACATATACTATAATAAATAGTCTCTGAAAAAAAAAAAAAAATAGTGTCTGAAAAATAATAGGAGAATTACAACATAATCCTTCATTGATATATAATCTTCGTAAGATAATATTCCACATCTATCATATCGAATATACTATTACAAATAAACTTCAGAGTGAAGAATAATTTTCTCAGCATCTTCTTAGGAAATGCGAGGAATACCACCCTGAAGAATATGATAAATTATATCATATACTAGAAATAATATATAAACATAAAAATATTAATTATCCATATATGAAAAAAGTCAGAAGGAAGGAATGTCTCAGAAAAGTCATGGCATTGTTACCGAAGAATTTGCAAACAAGAATTCTAGATAATATATATGAAGACAGAGTTCTACCATATTTATCAAAGGAGACATTAATCAGTATAACAGATGGAAGACAACGGGTGTTTGTAGCATTTACTTCACATATGGAACGCCCGATTGAATTTGACATAGTTAGAAAACTTATTATTGACACACATAATTATGACGAATGGAGCGGTTTTCCTCAAATTATTAAGACAATTATATCTTCTACTGAACCTTATGATCGGATCGTAGAGTTCGAGATAATCTTTACATTTATTGAACCAGACCAATATTTAATCTATCCAGCATATCAGATTTGGCTTCTCACCTGACAGAGAACCAGAGGACAGCTAGTTTTAAAAAAAAAAAATTGGATATTTTTGGGACTATGAACAAATGCAAAATTTATCAGAACTATTATCAGTTTATCAGGAAAGACATAAATATAAATTTCAAAGCAACGACAGAATCTTGGTATATAATGAAGAAGATTTGACAGAAATTGATACTGGAGAAGATAATAATTTGGACTTTCAACGGGGACCCAGAACTGAACAATTACTTACAGAAATTCAAATCGGATTTTTCTCAACACCAGACAATATTTCTTTACAGTCTGATTAAACAAGAATTTCATAATAAGTTCTCCACAGTGATTTCTTTGTAATTTTCCAGTAATAATATCAGCATCTTCTACTTTTTCAATAATATGAAGCATCTTCACTTTAAGTCAATATCTGGCATCTTACGGTACAATAATAGCGGGAATCTCTGCTATTAAGGCATCTTTACGTTAGCATCAGCAATAATTCAGAGCATCTTCAATAATTCGCAATAATTCGGCAGCAATAATAGGCAATCTGAAGGTCTATATAAACGGGGAGCCTCTGGCTTGTAGAGGCATCCGTTTGCTCATCAATCCATTTTTATATCTTCTACTTCCACTATAATCCATCACCACTCTCTCTCTCTCACTCTCTTTCTCTCAACTAGTATCATTTACTTACTGTAATACTAATATTTACTTTCTGTATTTTTTTTACTAACATTTACTTATTGTATTTTTTTTTTGTACACTAACTTTTACTTTTCTGTAATTTTTTTTTCTTCTGATTTTTTATTAACTTTATTTTTTGTGTGCATATACATATACTATATATATATATATATATTATTATTATTTAAAAAAAGTAATACTCATATTCACACACTTCACATCTTATATATTTATAAATTAAATTTTTATATATATTTATATTTATACTAAATATAAGTATATACATATACACATATATACATATTACTCTTTATTGTTCTTTTGCAGGTGTCACTTTAAAATTGTTCAATTGCTCTTACTCAAAAGATTTGCTTGAATGTTATTGCTTAAAAATAATAAAAACCTCATAATAATCAGTAGCTTTAAAAGTACTTAAATTTTTTTTAATATATATTAATTAAATTTTGAAATTCTAGTTACACCCAATTCACTCCCCTCTTGGGTGTGCAAGTGGACCAACAACGAGTGCTCGAAAAAAGATCATAGTTGATCTATCGTCCGTAGTGTCTCTTGCCTCTGCAGTCATCTTCGAGAAGCGATCCACATATTCTCGCAGGGATTCGTCTGGGCGCTACTTTATCTGCTAGAGCTCGTGGATGGTTCGGGAAGTCGCCTTCGACGTGCTGAATTTGATGCGGAACTGGTCGGCGAATTGCTCAAAATTAGGAATGAAGCTTTAGGGGATTTCGTCAAGCCAGTCCAACGCTAGACCTGTCAAGGTATTCTAAAAAGGACTGCATTTGTACGCGTTCAGTCACCAAGGCGTTCTCGAATCGCTTGTCATGCTGGGCCAGATTAGTGAGTCCATCGTAGTCGTTGACCTTAGGGGATTTGTAGCCGTGAGGTGCAGGTGCGGCCATTATCGTGGGCGAGAAGATTGTACTCACCTAAGGTGCCAAGGGGTACACTTCGGGTCGGCTCTCCCCCGCCGCATGTGTGCTGACCTCTTCAGGGGAAGTTCGTAGTGCTCTGTGCTGGGAGGAGGGGCAGGGCCCTCAAGCGGTGGCGCCAGCGGAAGGGGTGGCCCCTGCTGTTGGAGGAGGGCCGAAAATTTGGTGAGGAAGGAGTTCATGGTTTGGGAAAGTGTGATCACCGCTTGTGTAAGGGCCTGGAGCTGGCGATTGTTTGCGGAGCCATCTGGTTAGGGGGCGGGTGGCGCTTCTTGTTCGGCGGCGGCCGATGTTTCAGCATGAGTTTGTTCCATGAGGTTGGCAAGGTCCGCTCCTACGTGAGGGCACCAAACTGTTAGGTAAAAAATGAAACTAGAATTTTTAACGTGAAATCGGTAAGGCGGAAAACCACGACCCCCCTTTCTGGGCAGCTTTGAAGAGGTTTCACTAATCGAAAAACTGGATAGAGTGGAGATTCTTGGAGACACAAGGTGAGGGCCAAAAAGTCCTCTTTTCTCCTGTTATATTACAATTTATAATCTGAATTTTTGCCTGATGCTGACGTGTGGAGGATGGCCTAGGGAGGATACTTCAAAGATTGTCCCCCTTATCTCATAGACCAGCGATCATACTGGTACGGACGTACGTCGCTTAGGGCTAGCCATACCTCTTTAATGGGGTGTAAGGGGCCACTCCGTGTACTTTTGAATCCCGCTGTTCGACTTGAGGGTTGTTCGGCTGTCATTCGCCTTGCGCCGCTGGCCTGCTTCGGTGGACTGGGTCCATTGAAGCATCCATGTGTACGCTTCGGATGCTGCCTTGCAAATTCCAAGGCAACAACCTCTAAAAAAGGTTTTTTTTTATATGCGATGTTTTTTAAGTTAAATATTTACAAGTAAATTTTTTATTTTGAATGTAAATTTATAGCCGATATTTTCATACTATTTTTCGTTTATTATTTGTAGGATTAATAAATGTAAGTAAAATTACATTTAACCCTTCATTTAACTTTTAAAAGTTATCTAGTCCTTAAATGAAATTTATCATTTATATTTTTTGTTACTCTTTTTTTCAATCTCTTTTGTTTTATTTTTTGTTCATTTTTGAGATCTTCATTTTTTTATATCTTTATTATCGTGAATTTTAATTTACATGTATTAATTCTAATTAAGATAAAGAAATGATAAATAAGTTAGTATGAGCTTGCTGTTTCTAAATTTACATTTAAAATACGATGCATTGTATGTAAATATTTGATTTAAAAAGTGATGCTTGTAAAAAAAAAAATGATGATGAATGTAAATTTCAAAAAAAATAAACTTTCTCCATACTATTTTTTGTTAATTAATACCTCTATGTCTAATGTTTTGAATTTATGTATAGTATCATCATTATTTGTAATTGGCTGATTTTAATCAAAAAGTAAGCGATGCATTAATGACTCAAATTAATAGTAAAAAAAATTATTTTCAAGTGAGATGTCAAGCTAATAATTCGAGTAAGCAATTCCTGTGTGAAGCTAGTTCAGTGCACCCTTTCTAGGGTAAGTGTAAAGCCACGTGGTGAATCGTCTTCACGGGCATGGATGGGGCTGCTCTGGTACGGGTTCAACGACTTCACGGGATGTACTTTTATATCCTCACGCCGCAATGTACTAAATGCACCTCAACGCTGATCATGGTGATAGACGATTAATTGGTGGTTTTGTTATTATGTGATTAATCTAAAAAAAAATTATTTCATTTATTGATATTTTAAAATAATTTTTTTAAAAATTATAAAATTATTAATTAAAACATAACATGTAAATATAATAATATATATATAATATAATATAACAAATAGCATCGAATCAAATGTAAACCTAAATTAAGAAATTATTTTGATAGAAAGTTAAATTAAATTGGAATTATTTATTATTATTTTGATAATATGATGTATTATCTAAATATCATAATATTTAGACGTTATTATTTGATTTAAATTTTTATAATATTTTAAAAAATTATTTATATATATCACTAATTAAAATAATTATTTTTTAAATAATATAATATAATATTAAGATAAAATTGAACTAAATATCTTTTAATATTATTATTCAGTGAAATTTGTGTGAATTAATTTGATTTGAAATTTTTTATATAGAATTGAAATGATTAAATCCAGCTAAAATCAGTAATAATTTTTTGGGTTGTAATTCACTAAGAAAATGTTAAGATGAACAGCATTTAATTCCCTCATATTAAAGGAAATATCATGCAGGATCATGCAGCATCATGAATTCAGGAATGTTTCACCTTGGTTAAGTTTCAAAATTATTTCCAATTAAGCCGTAAATATTACAATTAGGACTTTTTAAATTAATTCTTCATTTAAATTTAATAAAATTAATCTTAATATATATAAATATTTATATAATTACAAAAGTACTCTCACTATTTTTCTTATCTCCAATCAGGACGACGGCAACATTATGTGGTCGCTTGCTACTCATAAAATTGTTTAGTAATCGATGTAGAGAACATGAGGGTCGTGCAGGCCGCACGTAAGTTACACATTCCCATGCGAGAGCCACACAAAGGTAGCATTAGCTGCATGCACATGGCTCTGCGTAGCGGCAGCAGTCGCAGGTAGGGGTGGCAAAATGGGTTGGCGGGTCGGGTTCGGGTCGAACTCGAATCCGACCCGACCCGAATAGCCTCAACCCGAATCCGACCCATTTATTAAATGGGTCAAAATCCATGACTCGAACCCGACCCGATTAATAAATGGGTCGGGTTGGAGGGTCGACCTGACCCGTTTATAGAGTATTTTTTGATAAATGCCCAACCCGAACCTTACCCGACCCGATTATGCCCAACCCGAACCCGACCCGTTTAATAAATGGGTCAAAATTCATGGCCCATACCCGAAATTTGCGGGTCGGGTTCGGATCGGGTTCACGGGTTGGGTCATATATTGCCACCCCTAGTCGCAGGTGGCACTTTAACAAAGAAAAATAGTAAAACAATAATTTTATATTTAAATTTTTTTTAATAAAATAATTACTTAAATAAAAATATTTTTAAAAGCTCATGTATCTAGACAAAAAAAAATTTAATTTCATAAATTTGGGTCATATTATAGTCTAACTTAAGGCCCTGTTTGGCGCAAGGACCAAAATAGGACCAAAATAGTACCA
>JAEMOT010003120.1:124895-161676 GCA_019297695.1 Apostasia ramifera | reverse complement strand
TAAAAAATTATTTTATTTTAATATATTCAATTATTTTTAATAGAGTTATTAATTTTATTTTATATTTTTATCGAATAAAATATTTTTATATAGAATGTAAAATAAAAAATAATTAAACATATAAAAATAAAATTTTTTATATTAAAATTTATTTAATATTATTTTATTTAATATTATTTTAATTTTAAATAAGATCAAAATAAATAGTACTGAAATAAAACAGGCCCTTAAGCCAATTTCGAGTTAAATATTTTTCTCAACCTTATTTTCCGCCTCGTCTGCTGCACGAATTTTAGCCTTTTCTTCAATTTCCGTTGACTCGTCGGGCGCCGACTCCGGTTGCAGTGCTGTGAGCCCGAGCCATGCCGGGCCCGCGGCCGGCGTCAGTCCCGCCCGAGTCCTGACTCAGTCCACCTGCGGCCAACTTCCCGTCACGTGCAGTGGCCGGTGGCCCCCACGTCCACACAGAGAGAGAGAGAGAGAGAGAGAGAGAGAGGTTTGCTGGGTTTGGAAGCAATGACGGAAGCCTTTGGGTACAAGTATTTGGAAATTGGATGACAGCCTTCCACCACTATGAACTGCTACCATACATTTTTTTTTTTTAATTTAAATTGATAACTGACACCGTAATTTTTCTCCTTCAATTAAATAATATTATCACTAAAATCTAATTTTTTTCTTATATTCAAACAAGCTCCAACTTTCATACATATTATTTATTTAAATATAATGCTAACAAAATTCTTTTTATTTGATTAACTAGCATGTAAGATACATTTCAGAAATTTTACATATTGGTTTTAAATTATAATACTTACTTGAGATTTTAAAATTTTTACATAACAGTTCGTAAATTTTGAATCTCTAAATTAGCAAATTATTGTCATATTATTTCTTTGCATCTTAATATTTAACATATTTATAAGTGGTAAATGAGTTACACTATAATAAATTGTTAATTTTATGAATTTAAGTATTATAAATTTAAATTCTATTGATTAGCATGGAAAAACTCCAGGTCTTCAAAAACTTAAACTACATTATAATTTAAAATCTATGAATAAATATATTTAAAACCTATATTTAATTTGCTTTTTTTAAAAATATTGCTAAATTATTGATATTTTATTAGATTAGTAATTACTAGTTATTCTTATGATAAATTGGTGCTCTACATTTGTAACATGTAAGTAATTAATGTGAGAAGTTATTTTTATGTCATCTATATATATTAATTTAACATTAATTTATCATAATAATTATTAGAAATTATTATATATGATCTAAAAAATTATAGATAATTATGCGTTAACACGAAAATAAAAAATTTACAATTTGATAAGAAAATGTGGGAAATAGGATTAATTTGTAATTTTATATGATTAATGTGTAGCTACCAATATTTTTTAGGCTTGTATCTCTAATTATTAATACAAGTTCAACACATAAAAATGCATGAGCTTATGTTATTTTTATGAGACTCTTTTCTACGAAAGTCCAATGAATAAAAAAATCCTAAAATTCCTTCTACATGATATGATATGGAAGCATGATTTAATATATATATATATATATATATATATATATATAATTAATCAGACTCAACTACATGGGAATCCTAGTCAGCAAATTCCTAAATTTTTTTAAACGATGGAATAATCCAAAAGTTAAAGCTTATATTAAATAATCATAAATTTTAGGCACCTATATGACATTTTAATTATAAAATATTATGTAAGTATATATGTAGCTGAATTACACTCCATCAAATTGATGAATATTTAGCCTTTTACTTTATCTAAGAAGTAAAAGATTAAGTAAATAACATTTGAGTCTCTTTCACTTATCTGTATAGATATATAAGTTTCTTTAATTTTTTAATTAAATAAATTAGTCCTAAAAATATATTTGTTATAACGACTATTATTTTTAATTAATAGCATAAAAATTTCAGTATTTTATATCATATGAAGTTTAAGTTGGTCACCATTTTTCTATCTTTGGAGTATGATGAGATTTTGTTTTAGTATTTTACTGTGGTGCTCGCAGTTGTATCATAAGAAGTAGTTGTCATCATTAAATCCTTGCTTTTTTTATCTACTCAATTCTATAGTCAAGCTGTATCTTGATTGCATGCCAAAACATGCTCTTTTCTGATTCCAGATTGGTGCTATAGCGTCTAATTGCTGATCTTGCTTAGGATTTTTAATTGGCTACACCTTTATTAGGGTGCGATCAATTGCCCTCACCAACTAAATATCGTACTATTCTTTGTTATCTTTTATTGATACTCATTTCTATTAAAAATTAATCTTGTCTTTTATGTCACACTGAGGTGCAAGATATTTGAGGTGATCATGACATGTACTGTGCATTATGCCCTGGTTATTCTTTCGAACATAAAGTGGTGCATAATGGATTGGTGGATATCTTAAATTGTTTGTGGGGTGTGATGTTATTGTTAAGTATTATTGATTTTTTCTTATATCAAGGTTACAATCCGTCTAACTTATAGATATTTTAGTTTATTGTTATTTGTTTAATGAAACTTATTTTTGCTTAGGTATTATGGGTGTTTCATCATTAATATCTGGAGTTACTACTATCCTCGATAGTGTTTCCCCCTAGAGAAGCTACTCACTATGCTATTATTCATAAAGTAAAGAAGCACTTAGTTTCTTGCTAAACTTATGATGTTAACTTTTAGACTTTTTAATTTGGATATTTTTGATTATTTGACTCTTACTATTATTTTATTTTTTGAATCATATATAATATGTTGGAATGAAAATTAGATTATAGGTGAATTATTATTTATTTATTTCGTTTTCTATTGTGTATGCCTTGTCACACAAAAGAATATTATAGTTTAATTATCAAGTCACATGCAAGACAGTGATATTTTTTATTTATTTTTTCATATTTTGTGAATAACTACACGAAAGTAATTATTTTATAGCTTTTTTTAGTTATAATAGTTATTTGACAATGCTCTTTACTCAATCCTATGATATAGATAATTATTATTATAATTTTTTATTATAAAATTTTTTTTATTTAAATTGGTGGATCAAACGCCTCCGACATAATATCAAGATAGTATCAAACCAAACGTTTTCTTAATTATTTATTAATATAAAAAACATAATTAATAATTACCTGATGTTTACGCAAACATATATAATTGGTAATTATATTTTCAAAATATTACTAATATATAGATTTCTTTAAACTTTTGACCTTATTTGTTGAGCCAGCTTAAAATTAATCTGATTAATTTTAAATTAATATATTTCATTACATATAAATTTTAATATTAAAATTAACTATATTTTATATTAAACACGTAATTTAAAATAAAAAAACATTTTATATTCTTTATATATACTAAAATAATATTTAATTTATTATATTTTTCATATATTTTAATATAATATTTAATTTTATTTTAAATTATTTATAACTTTTAAGAAATAAAGTATCTTTATATAAATTTAATTTTAATTTTACTAAAATTAAATTTATGAACAAACAAGCCAGTGTTAAACTATTTAAAAGCCTCTATTTAGTTTTCAAAATATTAGAGGGAGAAAGTATGGCTGGCGAGAGAGAAATAGTTTTTTGTTTGACCGATCGTAGATTCAATCTAACAATAAGGGGCTGCCATGTCAGCAACTGAGGGCCCACCGCTGATGTGGCATCCTAGGGGCTGAACGACCCATTCCCGAACCCAATAATTGAGAGAGAGAGAGAGAGAGAGAGAGAGAGAGAGCGGAGGATCTGAGAAGTAGAAAGAGCAGATAATAGACGTTCGTCGTTTCCTCCCAGTCATCTTTTCAAAGCGCGCTTGTATCGCACCTGCTCGGGGGAGTCTTCTCCGTTTCGTCCTTGCGCTCAGCTCCGGTGGGACCAGTTCGACGACGCGGAGGCGGCCGGCCATTTCTTCCGGCGAGCTCGTCTGTGGTGATTTCTCTGGTTCCTTGCCGGGAGTGGATAGAATAGATCGCGGAACTTTAGGGTTTCTGATTTCGGCTGGGATCTGCTGCTCCAGCTTACCGTAGCTGCTTCTCTCCCTCTATCCAGGTTCGCTTAGTGCTGGGCTTCTGCGCCGCTATGGTAAGACTCTTTGCTAGCTTCTTTTGACCTAGTCAGCTGGGATAGACACGGGTTTCTACATTTAATAGGTCTTATTCTACCCACTGATGACTGATTTACAGATGCTCTTGGGTCTTCTAGGCAATGTCAGTGCTACCCAAGAACCATTGAGGAGTGTAGGGCCTTTGAGTTAATTTGGAAAAGAGCAGGCAGTGGTACAAGTTTTACTATGTAACATCCTTGTAGTTCTGAATAAATGGTTCTTCCAAAGTGTAATAACTGGTTTTATTTTGAGGGTAAAGGAGCGTCTTTTCAGTTTACTTGTCATGGCCTATGACCCAGGTGCTTTTTCAGTCATACCATTATGGCTTAGAAGCATAAAATTAGGTTTATGGCTGTTGGGGTTTTGTCGATGTTATATGCAGCACCTTAGGTATTGGCAATGAAATTGATATGCCGCCATCCTACCAGCTTTTTAATTGAAAACTGGCAACGCACACGTGCCCTCCTTCCCAAAAAAAGGTCAAAGTTAGGTGTTCCTCATTTAGTAGAAGCGGTGGAGTAACAATTTGAGTTGAACTGAGTAATAATTTTCCAAAGTTCATTTATCATTTTTTTCGACCTCAAATCCAAGCTCATTAAACACAACTAAAGCTTCAAACTTGCAGATCATCATTGATTTTTCGGATTTGTTATGAAGTCCTTTCCCTGATTGATCATTAGTTGAACTTGTTATATATATTTTTAAGAAATCACTTTTATTTTACTTGAACATTTGATTGTCCAATAATTCAACATCAATGGAAAACTCTAAATTATCTGCTTCAAAACAATTATTCAAATTTTTTTGTTAAAAATAATTAAATGTATATTCTTGTTATTAAAGAAATTATTTGTGAGATGCGTATGCTATAAGAAACAAGCATATTTGTGATAGAGCTTGGTCAAATCTAAGTTGAAAATTGTATGTTATGTCAAGCCTTCTCAAGAAATTTGTAAAAACAAACTAGTATATAATAATGCGTCTAAAATACCGCCATACTCCTACGAACATAAGCAACTAACTGACTAGTTGGCTACCTCCTAATGCACCCTTGGTGTGTAATTTCTATGACCCTCTTTATTTAGTTGGATTCTTTTAAACTAATGGTGGTTCCAACTTGGTTCTTAACAAGACCTCAATGATACCCTATATGTTATAGTGTTAACAAACATGGTTGAAATGGAGCACTTGTTTGTTGCTGCTTCATTAACTTAGAAAATATGTACTATATAGTTGGTCAAGTGTGATGTTGGAGCTCAGTAAATGAACATGAATGAGCTCGTTCCCCAGTTTTGATTGAGTAGAAATCAAGGTGTTGCTTCATTTATTTCTCACAACATCTTAGTTGCCTTGAAATAATTTGTAATTACTTGTGCATTTTGATGATTGCAAAGTTTTCCTTTTGCTTCAGAGGGTGAGCCTTTGTGTAATGGTAAATTCACGGCTTTGAATTCGAAAACAATCTTTTTATTATTAAAATCAAAGGGGTGGCTTTGTACAGTGGATTACCCTCTCCCTACCCTTGCTTTCCTCGCAAAGCGGGGTGCCTTTGGCTCGGGATGCCTTTTGCTTCAATGTGGCATAAATTTCAAGCAAATATATTAGCTTAGAGGTGCTTATCGTATCTTTTTGAACATTAATGCTTTCATTTGCAAGATATTTTATTTTTAATTTCTAGTTCAATGCAAATTTAAAAACAACCTTTTGCGTATTATCACATCCATCTATTATTAATTTTCTTCTTTATCATGGATAGCTTTTAGTTCTTATAATCGACAATCAAATTGGCAACATGTTTTTTGATTGTTGATGCAGGCAATGGAGGATTTAACATGTAATAGTCATCGATTTAAGCGAATACACCACCAATCAAGGGCTTGCAATCTGGAGCTTTACCCTTTGGTTTGTTGATTCTTCTTTCATTTAACTTGATGTTATTTGCTCTTTGAAAGAAAAGAAGTGTACTTTGAAGTTAGGCAAATAATAAAAATAAACCTAAACTTTTGACATGATGTTTTTATTTTTGTATTAGTAATCAGGGGTGCACTACTTTTATAGTTGTATTTATAATGAATGACTGTGTTGGAATTGGAGATGTAATTCTTTTCTAATTCACTGTTACAACGTAATAGAGAGGAGATACTATTCCTAAGGAATGCAAAGCTAACCTAATCCACTAACATTAAGGGTTTGTTTGTTTGTAAAATTAAATTTAACAAGGTTAAAATTAAACTTGAATAGAGATATTGTTTTATTAAAAATTGTGAATAATGTAAAGTAAAGTTAGTTATTATGTTGGGGTGTGTGAGGGATGTGATATAAAGTTAGTTATTATATTGGGGTGTGTGAGAGATGTGATATAAATTAGTTATTATGTTGGGATATGTGAGGGATGTGATATAAGTTAGTTATTATTTTAGTAATGCGTGTGAGATATGAAATAAAATTAATTTTTAATGTTAAAATTATATGTATGATGTGATATACCTGGTTAAAGAAATGGGGCCTAAAGAACTAAAATAAAAAAATTACAAATAAATGCTCAAAAGGTAAAGGATTTCTAACACACTTCCTCTAACTAAACTATAGATATCTATCAGATCTAGCTTTTCACATAAAGATAAAAGGTAAAGGACCTAAAATTTTACTGAAGATATTTGCTAGTTTATTTTTTCTTTTGATATAAGGTATGACGAACTTCCTTAATAACACTAAAGGTGCAACTTGGTACAGTTTAGATTAGTTCCATGTAGACCTTGGACCTAAAATAACTAAGATTAGTTCTGCAATTCTTGAAATCGGGATTGAGTTTGGTTCCAGTTATTATTTGGCAACTAAGTAATGTGGCCGTTTTAGAAAGTTAAAAATGAATTTAAACTCTTTGAATTGGGATCGTGATTTATTTATTACATATTATGATATTTTAATAGAATAACGATAATGTTATAATTATTCATTATTATATCAACCTATTTCAACTAACTAAGAGCACTTAGAAATTAATTGGAATTATACAAAAGGTATTTTAATTTAATATAATTAATTATAGAACTATTTGATCAATGTATTTCAAAAAAATGCATGCATTTAGAGAATAATTTATTATATATGTATATAATTTGACTAAATACTACTAATTATATAAATATTTTGATATAAATATTCTGATGTATATGATTTAATTTGGATCTAATCAAATTTAAATGAAATGTCTATCATATAAATTTATTTTCTTTAAAGTTTTGATAAACAATGATAAGCATCATTGCATTAATAAACCATGTAAATAATATTCTGATTGGATAATAAATTTTCAGTATAAGCAGCACCATTAACATAACAAAATAAAGCATTCAATTTGTGTCCACTTTAGCGAAAATAAAATGAAACTTAAAAAATAAAACATTCAATTTATCCATAATATCACAGTGTTTACTTGTAACCGATCACATTATAGAATGAAGTTGGATTTTTGAATTGAATTCAACCAATATTCTATTGATTAGTTCAAGTTGGTTCTAGTTTACTTGGATATTAGAATCAAGAATCGAATTGAGTCATTCAATTTTGTTTACTGTGGAACCAGAACCGAACTGAACCTAAGTAGAACAGAACCTGAGTGGAACCGAACTAAACTTAATTAGAATCGAACCAAATTGACCATTCACTTTTGTTCCATGGTTCTTGTTCTTCGAGTAGTTTTTCACACCCCTATATAACACAAATTTTCTAATAAAGTGACAGTCAACCTTGACATATTTTGTATGCTTATTAAATACATGATTAATAGCAATGTAGATAACAACCCCATTATTGCAATGTAGCGCAATTGGTTATTCAATTGGAAAACCCAACTTATTTAGCAATGCTCAAATCTCTAAGGAGCATAGACATGACATGAGGATATAAGGATATGACACGACATGATGATATGACAACCTTTTAAATTACAGAATACAAACACAACAAGATACATCAAATAATATAATAATTATTTATAATTATTATATTATAGAATCCTTTTGCTAGACTGTTGAAAGATAATCTATTAATTAAGAAACAAGCAGTGAGGACTTCATCCCCTAGTAAGAACGCAGAAGGTTCTTCTAAAATATTAGGGTGTGTGCAATGACAGTGTTTGTGTTTTGCCACACCATTCTGTTGAGATGAATAAGCACAAAAAGTTGATCATGAATCCCCTTTAA
This sequence comes from Apostasia ramifera, assembly GCA_019297695.1. Taxonomy (NCBI): domain Eukaryota; kingdom Viridiplantae; phylum Streptophyta; class Magnoliopsida; order Asparagales; family Orchidaceae; genus Apostasia; species Apostasia ramifera. Next base: position 153,333 of record JAEMOT010003120.1, on the reverse strand, counting down.
TGCACAAAAAGAAGTAAATTAAGTGATGCAGGACAACTCACTCTAATATCAAAACTGATGAGGATAATACAATTTGATACCAAATTGATGCAGGTCGGCAAAAAAAGGGAAAAATGATGGAAGAATATGAACAGAATGAATATAAAATTGAGGAAAGTAGCGAGAATAAGACCATAGATGAAACCAAGATGATTAAAATTTCTAATTGTAAGGATCATATTATATCTTTTATGGTCATCCATTATTTAAGAATTTTGAAGAGAAAAATTTATTACATGCTCCATTAATTGGTGATGATGACAGAAAGTCTGTTGTTCATGTATTGTGCAGCATCATGAGTTAGGGCCTGTTTGGCGCGGGGACCAAAATCAGAACCAAAATGGTATTTTTATCTAGGATGTGAAATAAAGTTAATGTTTTTATTGAAAATTATTGAGCATGTGAAATAAAATAATATTTTTTTATATTAAAATTTGTGTAGAATGATTAGAAAAATTTATTTATTATTATTATTGTTATTTTTTAAATTAGTACCATTTTAGTTCTGATTTTGGTTCCCGCGCCAAACAGGGCCTTAGAGTCAAGGATATACAACATATTGAGGATGACATCATACTTGAGGCTACTGCCTATATAAAATGCCTATCTATGAGTCACTAAAGAAAGCCAAGAAGAAAAAGAAAAAAAGTAAAGGGATGAATGCAATCAATGAATAAAATTTGCCTTGTGTGTAATTGACTTTGGAATAGCGGCTGATCCACTTATGCCTTAGGGGGTGTAATTGCACCTCCCAAATTCTTTATAAATTTATCATATATTATATAATATAATAATATCTTTAATTAATTAATTATTACTTATATATTATATTTATTATTGCACCCTTATTGGCCCCACTGCCACTTTTTCCACTCAGGTCAAGGCTCTTCTTCAAAGTAAAATTCTAGTCGTCAGTTAGAGTCGCCTCCACCTATCTGCATCGATCCTTGTGTTGTTAGCAATTAGCTTGCGCCGCCTTTGTTGTTAGGCCCTCATCGATCCCCGTTGCCTCCATTCAGCTTTCTCCATTGAGCCTGTTCCTCATCTAGCGATCTTTGTCCGACTTTCTGCTTCAAAATGCTCCCTTTTATCGATTTCCCACACCTCCCTCTCCTTCTTAAGATGCAGGAATATCGATCAAAGGAAATTTAAATGAATATGTTGAAAGCGTTGCTGAGGAATTTAATAGTGTTTACGGGGAGTATGGTTTTTGGGGAGATTAATGAAGATGACAAAATTATTTTAGAATTTTCCTTAGCTTATAGTTATCTGATTGCTAATTCTTTATTTTCTTAAAAAATAAGATATTATTATTTATAAGAATGAGTTTTTAAGAACACAAGTTAGTTATTTTTTTAAGGAAATAAGTTCACTCAGACTATAAAGATTGTAAGATTATTTTAAGTGAATGCTTAACTACCTAATATTAATTAATGGTATTAGTTTTTAAGATGAAGAGTTGGAGAAGGAATAGTAAATCGAAATAGTGCACTCGAACTTGATGGTAAAATCTAAAGAATGAGGATAGAAATATCTATAAGAAGAGGGTTCTGGAATATCGGTAGTTAAACATTGAAGGGAAAGCTAATCTTATATGGTTGAGGGTTACTAATTACATCCGTAAGGTTGCAAAGGATATCTTAGGAGAATTTAAGAGAAAAGCTCTAAATAATAAATACGCTTGGTAGTGAAAAGAAGAAATACAAGAAAAAATTAAAAAAAAGGAATTTTGTTACAGGGACTAGTATAAGTGTGAGAGCAAATAGAATTTAGGAAAGCATCAAATTGCTTGATGAGATTCTAAGAAAGTTGTCTGTGATACAAAATAATATGGCTTTTAATGATTTTTATAGAAAATTGGACACTAAAGAAAGAAAAAGATACATATACATGTTTGCTAAAGAGAGAAAAAAATTTAAAATCTGACTGCAGTAAAATACATTAAAGATGAGAATTAAAAAATACTTGGGCTTGGGGGAGAGGTTTTTTTACCTAAAGTGAGAGAGAGAGAGCTTGGATGCAGAATGAGCAAAAAGGAGGCTCTCTTGTTTATAAATAAAATGAAAGGTAAATGTGCAATTTTAGGTATGAAGATATTTTGGTAACTTAATTAAAGACAAAACCAGTCACTTGGTTGGTTGTAAGGAGTAAAATGAGAAATTTAGGATTAATTAAAAATTTATTTGGATTTTTATTGGAATTTAAAATAACATGTTTTGAACTAGTTGAAATTATCTGAAATCTTGTTCAAGTTTGAAAATAATTTGAATAATATTTATATATAAGCTTTTTTAATAAAATTTTTATTTAGTATTATTATTAATATAATTTATTTATTTATTATATATATGGAATATATTTTGCTATTGAAAGTTTGAGTGACACGCTAGACAGTAGCGGAGCCAAGATCTCGGACCAGGGGGGTCAGATGAGGCCGACAATTATGGGAAGGAGGAACGAGAGGTGCAAGAGATCAGTTTGAAGCAGAAGACTGAACAAAGATCGTTGGACGAGGCGCTGACTCGATAAAGAAGGCTAGATGGAGGCGACGGTGATCAATGAGAGCCTAATGATGGAGGCGACGTGAATCGACTACTAGCAATGCGAAAATCAATGGGAATCGATGGAGGGCCGACTCAATGCGAATCGACTACTGATGGCTAGAATTTCACTTTAGAGAAGAGCCGGCTCAAGTGGCTAAAGAATAGTAGTAAGGTAATAGAGTGCGATAATGAATATAATACATAATTATTAATTAACTAATTAAAACTATTATTATATTGCATTATAAATAATAGGGTAAATTGCATCTAGGCTTTCGAGGTTAAAAGAGCGTTGTAAATTGGTTCAAATTTTTAAAAATTTCATTTGGGTCCTAAGATTGTGAAGGTACTGCAGTTTTGGTTCTCTTTTAAAATATCATTATTTTTACTATTTTTTAATTAGAAATATAAAATTTGATCATTTTTTATTACTTTAAACCATTTACATATTTCAAAGTTCTATTGCATTCTTTTTTTCATTTTTTTAAAATTTAATTTCTCAGATTTATTTATTTCTATACATTAAAAATAAAATATTAATATTAATATTTTAAAATTATATTCTAAAAAATCATAGAGTTAACAAATAAGATTAATCATACAACATTTTTATAAAAATTAGCAATTAAATTTTAATTGAGACCAAAACTGTAGAGTTTTTGCAATTCTATAGATTAATATTAAGGTCTTAAAAAACTTAGAATTAATTTGCAATGCCCATTTGACCTCAAGAGCCTCAATGCAATTTATCCTATATAATAAATTTATAGAAGATTATATGTATATATATATATATATATAGATATATATATCGATGTATGTATATAAATATAATTAAAGAAGATTTAGGGGGTGCAATTGCACCCCCTTATTAAGGGCTGGATCCGCCCCTGACGCTAGAGGGTGAATTTATTGGTCAAACTAGATTAAATAAAAATTTTCTTAACTTTGAAGATCGAAGAAAACTCTTTATCAGAAGATTTACTTATGTGATTTGAAATTTCTATAAAATCTCAATTCATTTGAAATCGAAAAATTAGGAATTTTTTGAAAATCAAGAAAATCACGACATAGATTTAATTATTTTGTTTGTTTTATATTTTTTTGGATAAATGAGCTATGAATCTCTTGCATTTACATGATAGTTTAAAAGTTTAGAGCAAATACGTCTTTGAAATTGGCTTTTCAACTTGAAATCTTTTTGAAGTGTTTATCAACTTTGTCTTAATATTTGCTTAAGTTTTGCAATCTCGAGTTATGTCCATATTTGATCCTGTAGAGTTTAGGTACGATATGTACTAATATATAGGAAGTTAATCAAGTATATTGTTATCAACGTATTTGTTATTATCAAAATCGATACGGGTTCCACACCTGCATTGTATTCTTTTATAGAATGTGGCTTTAAATCGTTTAATGTTATTTGTATGATATGGAATTGTTCTTTTGTATTGTGGACATGTTAAATTCTTTCTTTGAAATGATTTTATGATGCTCTGGTCTGAATCTATTATATGCTATAATGAGAAGTGTTATTTATAGTTAGCTTGGCAGTATCTTTTCTTCAGTCCTTCTAAATGCTCATCCTATCACTTTCATGTTCTAGTTGAATGAAAATTTGGAGCAGTGGCCGCATTTAAACGAGTTGGTCCATTGTTATAAGGCAGACTGGATAAAGGATGAAAGCAAGTATGGACACTACGGAAGTGTTTTACCCTTGTCATTTCAAAACCAGATATATGAGGGGCTTGATACTGACATAGAAACAGGTGATTGATTCATACAGTTTTTTTGACTTTATTCAAGTTGGTTTTATTTTGAAATAAGATGGTGTGTATATTTAGCTTACATTTCTATCTCAGAAATGCGGCTTGCCAGTGCAAGAGATTCCAAGATTGATGATGATACTGATGATGATGCTCCAAGTACATCAGGGAGGCTGATATCAGAAACTGGTCCTTATTCGCCATCCTCAAAAACTACAATTGTGGTACTTGATGAAAAATGTTGCTTGTGGAAAATAGACGCCCTTTTTGCCAGATGCTGTTAGCAGTATTCTTTGATCTGTTTTTTCTTTTGTTCCTAAAAGTTGATCAACTTATTTATGAGCATTGCATGCTTAGTTTTTGGTATTTGCATCCCTTAAATAGCATTACCAACTTCTGTTATTTGTTGGAATTTGAGCCTATATTTCAATTCTCCATTTTTCACTTTGTGGTGGTCTATTGGCTTGTATTATGTAGAACCCTTTTGACATGGATTTAACAATCACACAGGCCTTTTATGGATACTACAGTGAGATATATTTGGCATGCATATTTTTCTTGTTTGAGTGCCCTTTAATTACTCAATGCTCTTACCTTCTAAACCTTCATCCCTTGCCTTGTAGACTTTCTTTATTGAGCCACTTCCTTTCTGTTATCTAACTTTCTGTTGCATGACATTTGCTACAGCATTTTGGCGAATCTCCGCTGCCAGCATATGAACCAGCATTTGAATGGGAAACTGAAAGATCATTGGTTTTTGGGCATAGGGTTCCTGAACCACTTCCAAGTCAATCTTACAGGTTCATTGAATTGCTAAAAATTAGTTAGTTACCTATTGATATTGTTGTTTGATATGCAAATAGTTGATTTTAGCTTTTTTGGCCATGATCTTACAGTTTCTGTTTTTGCTTATCTACCCCCACTTAATTTCAACTTCTCACTCATTAATTACAGTGGCTTGAAAATCTCGGTGAAGGTACTTTCATTATCGTTTCTAGCTGGATTAACTGGTATGACTGGCCTTTCACTATCTTAGATCAATCTTGTTACTTGGCAACCCATTTATAGTTGAAGTTTTCTTACTTGACATTTTGTTCATGCATCTTGCAGAGCCATTCTATGGTACTATATGCTTATATAATAGAGAGAGACGAGAAAAATTATCTGAGGACTTCTATTTTCATGTTATCCCAACTGAGATGCAGGAGGTAAGATTTGAATCCTAGTACAGTTTGAGATTCTTTGTATCGTTCCCTTAGTCCTATGAACTATTATTGCATGTTTGGTTTCTAGGAAATCCATATAAATTCACAGAAAATGGGATTCTTCTTTTATATCTTTTTTCTTGCATAATAATTATAGGGAATGATACTCTCATGGTAATTTACCAGAAGGTGGCTTTCTGTAGATATTACCCTTTCAATTGACTGTAAGTTGGGAGGACACTTTACTTGGCAAGTGATTCCGCTAATTCAATCAGCGATCTGATCCTTTATGCATTTCGCTTTATCTTGGTTGGTCACTGTCACCTGATTCTCTTAAGACATTTTCCCCTTAGTCTTTTTTCACATTCTTGGAGTAGATTTATAATTTGTTCCTTTCTAATTCAATTATATTGCTTTCTCTCACTCCTATAGGCCTAACATGACCTTAGGGCTTCTTAGCCGAAACACAACCTTAAGTAAATCAAGATTTCCTTGGTGATGTTTTGGTCACCTAACACATCTTATGGAGCTAGCTGCGGATAATTATATTTTTGTGAAATTTGTATATGTTCTTAATTTTCCTTTTACTGCTATATTGATTCTTTAATATTTCCTCTGTAGGCTAGCATTTCTACTGAAAGTCGGGGTATTTTTTCATTAGACAGCCCATCGACCTCAGTGTGCCTGCTAATTCAGTTAGAGAAACCCGCTACAGAAGAAGGGGGCATCACGTCTTCTGTATATTCCCGCAAGGAACCAGTAAGTCATGGCAGTTTTGTATCTTTTCTTGTGCAGTTTCCTTGAATTTAACTAAGGTATTGTAACACTGTAGTTATCTTCTACATTTAAGATTATGCATGTAGTGATATGTGTAGGATCCGTGGCATCATCTACAGAGGGGCGAATGGACAGAATGCATAATTTAAAACTATTTACACTAAGTTAAAATATATTATAAATAAGAGTATCCAGAAAAATATACTGCAATATATGTGATCCATCCCACCCAATGTTTATTGCTCGAAGGACAAAGGAAGAATATCACTCATTTTCACCTAGATGGGCATAGCTCATAATGAGCACACTCGTTCTTTACGCAAAAGAACATGCTTGCATAGAATAACTCGTTCCTCACACAAATTAACATACTCATGCAGTAAATCGTTCCTCACATAGAAAAACGAAAAGGAGAAAGAGAGAAAGATGGAATATAACATATAAATACAAAATAGTATCATATATGATCAGCCTTAAATATGTGTAGCATTAGACGGAGGATCAACCTTGAACTACTTGAGCACTTAATCACAAAAGCACCTTAGAATCATTTAGAATTGCTCAAAAGTGATATCACACAAAAGCTCATTATTTTTCATCATGTCCCAGTTGTAAGGGACGAAACCTATTTATAGACGTTTCAAAAAGCTCAACAAAATAGGCAAAAAGCCCCAAAATAGGTATATAAAATGGCTACTTAAAAACATAAAATAGAGTCACTTTAAAATCAATTTTGGTATTGATCCATTGATCAAAAAACCATCAAATTATATACCACTGGAAAGGTCTTAAAGTCTATTTTTCAAGCTAAGAATGACATGTTAATCTGAAGTTTGTAGAGAAAGTTATGGCCAAAATACTAAAGGCAGTCAGAAATCAATTTGAAATGGGAAGGCTGAATGGCCACTGTGGTTGACCATGGCCTATGGTCAACTAACTTCATTGATGGCCTTCACAAAACTCAGCCAGTTTTTACATTTCACCCCGTTTCTGTTATAAGTCAACTAGGTTGGCCAACTAACCCATTTGACTCTCCGGTTGATCTAAAACGCTTCAAATTGACCCAGACTCGAATCTAACTCACCCTTAGACTTGGGCATTGGTCGGTCGGATCGGTTTCGGGTCGAGTTAAATCGAGTCAAAAAATAAATTTAAATATACTTAACCCATCACAAGTTACATAACAGGCCAAAATATTGAGCCCAAAGCAGGGCCGAGGCTCGGGTCGGGCCGAATTGGCTGCAGGCGCTGTGTTGACTGTTGAGTGCTGAGTAAGGGTCTCATGACTCATGAGTGCTACTGCTGCACTATCAATATTCAATAGTCCAAAGAAAAGATTGCTATTGCTGCTGTGCACAAGGCAGAGATGGACAGTCAATTGTAGCCTGTTGTAATTCTGTGAGCAATAGTTAAATCCACTTATCTTAAACTTAAAAAAAATTCACCTATCTTATTGTTTAATTAGCAACAAAAAATGAGCAACAACAACTAGTTTGCCAACTAACAAAAATATCTTTATAGGAAATATCAACTCGATATATTTCTAAAACTAAAAAGACAAATTAAAAGTACAAAATCAACTAACAAGTATAATAAGAATACTTCAAAAACTCAGAAGTCACAATACATTGAATGATTGAATACAATTTACAAATCACAACTTTATAAAAATCACAATTCATAACTCAAAATAAAATTTAAAATCAGTTTCTGTTGAAAAGTCGAGTAATTACAATTCGCAAATTGCAAAATTCACATTCACAGTTGACAATAGAATATACTATTTTGAAATTTGATCAAACATCGAACACAATTAATCCTAATGTAATTCTGTGGATATAATTACAGTTTCTATTACAACAAAACATAAGTATAATTGTAAATTTTAGGATTTGACAATTTGATGTATGCCTTCAACTCCACTTGAGTGCACATCTCTAAGATTTAATCCAAGTACAAAAGAAAAAGTAATACTATAAGAAAAGGTCAATAATAGATAACATGATAAGAATTAAGAACCAATGGAATATTCAATATAACTTTTTCTTGCTTCAAGATTCAGCAACAATCCTCAACACAGTGTTGTCATATCATACAGTGGACAGAACATAGTCAAGAAGATCCCTATAAGGCTACAACAACAACAACAACAACAATAAATCTTATAAATACAACTTATTTGTTTATATTAAATATTCATTTTTGAAAAATAGTTTTTAATTTTCATTTTTAATGCATTTTTCTTGAGTCAAGTTTTTAGTTTTTTTATCTCTTGCCTTGATAAGCCAGCATATGTTTTTCTTGTTCTTTTGTATTCAATTTTTTATGTAGATCCTTAAAAGTTACATTCGTTTCTTTTGAAATTGCTTGCTTGAACTCTCGTAAGACCATTATATAGTTCTGCTAATTTTCTTTGTTTTTAGAATAAAATAAATCTTTGTTCTTGCATTTAAAGTAATTTTTATAATATATTTTTTTTAAATTCTTCTTATAATTTTTTTTTTCACCATTGAGCATTTTAATTGTTTGAAATCTTTTCTTCAGATTCTCTCAGTATATTTTTCGTTAGCTATCGAATGTAGTTAGCAATTATCAATCACATATGATTAGCTTCCCCCGCAATATTCCTCAATCTATGTTCTAGTATACTATTCTTAAATATATGTCTATTCTTATTTTTTATATTCGATCATCCAGTCTGAAGATATTGTTTTAGCTTATTATTCTTTTTTTAGTTCTTCGACTTGAAATCTAAAACTATTAATCGTTATTGAGTCGTCAAGTTTTCAGTGGAATGAGATTTAAACATTATAATTCAAATGATCTTATTTTTTTATAAGAAAATAATCAATTTATTTTTTTGAAAACTCATTTTTATAAGTGATTACATTATCATCTCTTCTTTTGAATAATGTATTAGCAATTATAAAATTATAAGTTAAAGAAAACTTCTAAATGATTCTGCCCACTCATTTAATTTGCCCAAAACCATACTCATAATGAATATTATTAAATTTCTTGACAATACTTTCAGTTTGTCCTTTTTGATCTCTAATAAATATTATATCCTCCTAGGGTTTGGCTTGTATAAACTCATTTAAATTATTCGAAAAGTTTTCTTTTATACTCACATACAAACTTATTTGGAGGGATGCATATACACTTAAAAATTAAAATGTTTCATCTTGCTGATTATAATTTTAAAGTCCGAAATTTTATCCTATTTCTCTTGACTTTCACTTTATCATTCTTTAAATTCATATTTAGAATTATACCTGCATTATTTTTAGTTCTATTCTTACCTGTGAAACAAAGCTTGATGTTTAAGCTATCAATTTTTTTGGCTTACTCAGAATATTTAATCCCTTTAAGAATCATAATATTTATGAACTCTATTAGTTTGTTTGTTATAATACTTATGTTCCAAATTTCTAGTCTTATTCTGGTCTCTTTGACTAGACTTTTTACTTGCATTTATCTGTGATATGAGAACTCTGGCTTATCACTACAAGTGGGTGTGATGTATCAACCTTTGTACACTTTTTATTATATTCAGGCAATACAATGCGTCGCTTCTGGGAACGCCTAGCTTTAGGACAATTTATTAAAGATTCTTGTCATGTTTATTCGACAAGTTTTATGCTGTCTGTCGACTTCTTAATGCAACATTCCGCTTTTCTTATTTGGGATTTGGGACTTGAGACTTCACAATAATGCCTATAAGATCATCTTTCAATTTACTGAATATAACATCAGAATACTATTGCCTGGAAACGTGCAATATGCCAGTTAAATAGAAGTCATAAAAACACTGTTTCAATGTTCTGATTCTTTGTAACCTATGTTCTCTTTTGAAATCTGATTATTATCTTTTATGTCTGCGTGCACTGGCTGATTTTTCTTATTTTCAACTTTTTGGAGTTATAGGTCAACTTGACTGAGAAGGAAAAACAGAAGCTGCAAGTTTGGTCTAGGATTATGCCCTACAGGGAGTCTTTTGCTTGGGCTGTTGTGCCATTGTTTGAAAACCATAATGCCACTGTTGGAGGGGGTGCTACGTCTCCTAGCAGTGCCCTTACTCCTGGATCAAGCTCCCAAGATGGTATTTTGGAATCTGTTGGAAAAATACCTTCAGAAGGAAGGACTGGCAAGTGTTCCGCTGGAAACTCAGTTATCGTGGAGATATCAAATATGAATAAGGTCAAAGAGAGTTATACCGAGGACTCACTTCAGGTGACAATTGTGATACATAATATTTTCTCCAGGTCTTGCTTCTTATTTCTTTCAGTTAGTTCTTTCTATTTTTTTTAGAATACTGTTAAGGGAAGGTTAATCTAATAGCCAATCATAGCTACCAACTGTTTTATCGTAGCCAATAAGGAATTGAATAACAAAATTACTAAGTCATTTATATCTATATTTAAATGCTCTTTTTGGTTTCTGCTACTGAATTTGTTCTACACTATGCTTGGCTCGGCTTGAAGGAGATCAATTATATGTTGATGGCTGTTTGGTGTAGTTTCTTTGAGTTCTTTAGTGATATGGCATCAAGAAGTACAAAAAAAGAATCAAACTTTATAAAATTTTCTAATGGGAAACAATTGTGCCAAGGTTCTATTGTCAAGAGCTCTATAAGCACATTTATCCCGATTAATGCCATGATGTTGACATCTTAATGCCTTTAGTTAGATCCAATAATATCTTGTCCATGATGTAATGTGTGGTATCTTGCATCTGTGAAATTATTTTCATGTGTCTGCGGAGCTATAGGTTAACAATTTTTTGTTCAGAAAAATAATCAATCACCTTTCGCACATTTGCCAGGGTTGACTTGTTTTTATGATGATGCTAAAGAAGCATCCAAGGAAACCCTGAGTGTAATCAAACTTTATTGTGCACAGCAGTTACCAATGCTTGAAATGGTAAAATATATAGGAGGTGGTACAATCAAACCTATATTACATTCTTCTCTATGTGGTCCTCTTATTTCATTTTACTGTTCCCATGATTTGCACGTGTGCATGTTGTTGTGGTTGTCTTTTGGTACTTATATGCTAGAGGTGGATAGATCTTAGGCTTATCTGGGTGTCCTACTATTTGAGCATCTATATATAAACTTGTTCTGGCATATAACCTTTGCAATTTCCTGTTCATTACTTGTTGTTTCTTACCCTCTAAATTTTTAGTATTCCATGATGGCAATATTGTCAGTGTTTCAAGGTATGATTGCTAGGAACCTAGATGAATTTCGGTTGAATAATTTTTAGTTATTCCAATCTTTTATTTTATTTACTATATATTTTATATGGTGTCATTTTTCTTCCTTTTAATTAATTTAGGACCCAAAGGGAAAGGTACACAAGCCTGTAAAAGGGGTACTTAGACTGGAGGTTGAAAAGTTTCGTGCAACCTGTAATGCAGATTCTGACAATTTTTCTGAAAATGGAAGTGGTATCAACAATCAAAATGATGCCGGTGAACAATGCGGTGAATCTTGTTCAAAGTACCATTCTTATGGTTCTAACTATCGAAATGAGAGTTTAAAGTTGACTACTGTTGATAAAACAGAAGAGCGCAGGTCTAATCAGCCGACTTTTGCAGAAAGTGGCCTTGACAATAGTAGTGATGATGTGGTAAGTAGTACATAAATCTGATTAACCTTTCAAAACTTCAAGTACTTGTTCAAATTGTTTCATTCATGCATGTCTGGTCAGTTGTTGCAGTCATTGCAGAAAGGAATTCTTATCTCAAATGAAATAGTTGGGATCAAAGAATTCCTTTCAACTAGTCATTGTGTGGTACCTTAGATTTTACCATAATTAATAATACATCAAAAAATAAAAAAACTAGTATTAGGGTCCACATTTTTTTGTGGCTTAACAATGTGCTTTCTGTCACTTTCTCTATTAACTTAGCGATAAAATTCCCAATTTACCTTTAAAATATGTTTATTAAAAACCCTTAGTTTCACCGATATAATAATATCAGTCGTTTAGTGGTAAAATTCCCAATTTACCTTTAAAATAAGTTTACTACAAACCCTTAGTTTCACCGATATAATAATCTCGGTCGCTATAGTTCAACTGATATAATGCAAGTAACAAGCAAAATTAATTCAAAACATTAATAGGGACTTGCTTTATTGGAACATTTAAAACTATAAAGACCTCAATGCTAGGATGTCTTTGAATGAGATGTCTTTGAAAAAGAGTCGCGTTTGAAGAACAGACAACCATATTGGAATTATGTTGTTAAATGCCAGGTGTCTGCCAAGCCAACAAAATTCTAATAGAATTTATGAAACGCCTGCATAGCTATATAAGGTTGTGGCCTATAAATGCCCCTCTCAATGAACGTAAAGAGGGTTGTGTTCATTTGTGTCCAGTCGTACTTTGCTCAACTGTGCTCCAATTGCTTCTTCAACTCCTACAAGCTTCATCTTTTGCACAGAAGGCTCTCTGGGGAGATTGTTGTTAAGCTTCAGCTGTGCTCTGGTGAGATAATGATTTTAATTGTGAAACCTAGCCAAATGGTACAAAGGGGACAAAGAAACTCTGCCCCAAACTTCTGATAGTTCTTGTGATGGAATCCAAATCCATGGTTGCGTGCCAAGAAACATTGAATTGTCAGAATTGATGTTGATCGTAGAAAAATCATTCGATTTTATTATTTTATATTGGAATTTAAAATCATTAATCGAAGTTGGATAGTCAAATATTCACGTAGAATGACTTTACAATTTTTACAATCTAAGCGATCTCATTTTCTTATAAGTAATGATATGCTCATCTCTTTTTTTAAATAAACTATTAGCAATTATAAGATGATATGCTGAGAAAAATTCTAAAATAGTTTTACTCTCCTCATTTGTCTTTCTAAAATTATATTTATTATGGATGCTATTGAATTCTTTAGCAACACTTCCAAGATGTCCGTTTAAATTTTCTCTGATAAATAATTTTTTCTTTTGAGGGATCTTTTGTGTTAACTTTTCTAAATCATTCTAAAATTTTTTCTTTAAACTCGCATCCAAACCTACTTGTGGGGCATACACACTTATAATGTTAATAATTTTTAATGCCATAATTCTATCATCATTTCTCTTGACTTTCACTACGTGATTTTTCAAGTTTTTTTTTTCAGAATTATACTCACTTCATTTCTTATTTTTATTTTTATTAGAGTACCAAAGTTTGAAACTCAAGCCATCAATTTTCTTTCACTTTCTCCCCAACTCATTTTGTTTCTTGAAGGCATAAAATATTAATTTTTTTATGAATTATAATATCTACCAACTCTATTAGCTTTCTTGTAAGAGGGCCTATATTCCAAGTTCCTAATCTAATCCTAGTGGCTTGAGTTTCAGTATGTTGAACTAGCTTTTTTACTCGCATCCGTCTATGCTGTGGGAACCCTTGCTCACTTGTCACTACACGTGAGTGTCGATGCAGTGACTTTTGCCCATTTCTCACTGTATTCAAGCAATACAGCGTGTCGCTTCTAGGGTGCACACTAGTTTTAGCATAATTTTTTAAAATATTCACTTCATGATTGATTCTATTATGTTTACGCTGGCTATCGACTGCCTGATGCAACCCTTCATATTTTTCATTCGGGACTTTGTACCCGACAACAGCTCGTTGTTGCTAGAGTTGACACCACCTTCTCAATAATCATCTCTTCCTCCCGGTCATATTGTTTGATTGTGGCATTGCTGCTCTTGCACCCAATGGTATGGAGTGGTGAACTTGGTATGTCATCAGACTTCCAAACATATTGAGAGGCAAGGGGGTTCAGCTTTGCGAAGTTGATTTTTGGCCTAGTCTGATGCTGAGAATGTCTTATCTTTTAATTTGGCTAGCCTCCTGCCTTCAATTCTCAATTGATTGCTTCTTATTATTGTTCCTTTCCTTCTTGTAGTCGCTAGTTTCCATGGCCCCAATCTTTCCTCTTCCCCCTCTCCCTGGTCAAATTGTCATCTTGTGAAACTCAGGCTCTGATTGCTATTGTTTCTTCCTAAGACTAGGATTCTCTCCCTAGTTTCCTTTGCTTACTTGCTCATTTCCCCTTCTTGATTTGCTTAGTCCTGGGGTGTCCCTATTTTTGTGGCTACCCCTCTACTAGCCTTGTTGGGTGTGTGGCCTTTCCTCCTACAGCTAAATCACAAGCTACTGACTCGTATTTATTTTTAAAAGAATGCTCCCTTGGCACCTTCTATCGGGACTCCTTGTTGAGTTGGCTGATTTAACTCCACTGTAAAACAAATTCTAACATAGAGGTCCTTTTTCCCTAGTGGCTTTGTTCTGGTCAAATAACAATAGAGTGCTGCTGTTGACAGCAATGCTTGCTGTTGTACTGTGTTCCCAGCACTCTAGAGGGAGCCTTGGGAACCGGACCCAAAGTGGGATTGAGGTGATGGCTTGATCTGAGGCCTTGATCTTTATCCTCCATAGGTCAAATCTCGCTACTTACTCTTGCTCAGCTATCAGCTACAATCCCCCAACACAAGCTTCATTTCTATCCTCCCCTAAGTTGAACGATGTAGAATCTTGAATCTTGGTATTGCCTGCACTTCTTCTAAGCCTCCATGGCTTGCCAAAAGCCTACCATGGCAGCTGGAGCTGCTCTTGAATTGTATTGACTTCGATTGGGTTCTACTGCACTCTCTGCCATTTCTGCCCCAAAGTTGCTGCAACCATAGCCTTTGGTTTGGATACACTGGCATGCCCTTTTTAGGTTATGTTCAATTACATAAAAAAAAAATTTATTATATGCAAATCTAAAAATAATTTTATTTTACATTCTATATTATTTCAACTTAAATTAATTAACATCACATTCTACATATTTTAATACAAAACATTAACTTTATTTCATATCTTTTATCAATTCAAATATTACAAACCAACTTTATTTCTGAGTCATCACACATCCTCATACATTATCAAATAAGCTACAATTTAGTTACCTTATCAAACAGGCCCTAGAGACATAAAGCAGCATAGATGATGGCTAGAACAGTAGAAATCCACTAAACCTTTTGGGGGAGAATGGGGAATAACAGGGAATCCACTGAAATAAAATTGTAAAAATAACGAATTACAATAGTGAAGCAATATCTACCAGTGTGCAATTTAAAATTAAGCAATCAAACAACACCAAAATGAAGAAATAATTATTGCTCTCTGTTGATTCTTTTTTAGAAAAGTATGTGAAAGTCGATCTGTTATTTGAGTTAAAATCACTAACCTTTTTTAGGTTCTACTTTAGATTAAACCATGAATTTTATGTCTGAAAACTACTTAAATATTTGATGCTTTGGCAGTTTGAAGCTTTTGATTTTCAGATGATGTCAAGAAGTGAGCCATTTTCACAGCTTATTCATTGTCTTTATTTATACCCCTTGACGGTCAGTTTGAGTCGCAAAAGAAATTTATTCATTCGAGTGGAGATGAGAAAGGATGATGCTGACATTCGCAAACAACCTTTGGAGGTCTGCCTTCACAAAAAAATTTCAACTTTTCTACTGAGATTTTTTAACAATGAGCTGTTCTTTGTATTCTCGCTTTTCAGGCAATGTATTCACATAATCCTGGTTCAGGACTTCAAAAGTGGGCTAACACACAAGTTGCTGTTGGTGCCAGGATGGCTTCCTATCACGATGAGATTAAAATTGCTCTACCTGCTCTTTTGACATCTCAGCATCATCTTCTATTTTCTTTTTTCCATGTTGACCTTCAAACAAAATTAGAGGCTCCTAAACCCGTGAGTAGAGAGCTTACCTCCTTTGAGTTTAGATTTCACTCATTTGGGCTAGAGTGATGTTATCTGGTGTTCTGTTCACCTACTGCAGGTAGTTATTGGATATGCGGTGCTTCCATTATCCACTCATGCCCAGTATGTACCTGTGCAACCATAAAATGATTCATTTTTGTAATCGATATACATTGTTTTCCTTTACTATATAAATCTTTAGTTTTATGGAAAGTTGACTTTATATAGGTGGTTTCAGTGCTAATACTTTGGCATGGTCATTTTAAGAAATATGTAAGTTTCCCCCTTTCAGATTGCAGTCAGATGTATCCATACCCATAATGAGAGAGTTGGTCCCGCATTATCTACAAGATACTGGAAAGGTCTCTATACTTTTTCAATCCCTTATTTTTTTAAATCTTTTGCTCTGGTGATGTTACATTTTCATTTCGAAGTACTGTTTTCACCACGTTAATAGTGATTAGTTTATTCTATTTTCTTTTACTAGTTGCAAGTGTACTTATTTGTTCTGAAGCATTCATGGAACGCTAGCTATAATTTGAGAACAGAAATCTCTTGGTTACAGGAGAGGTTGGATTATTTGGATGATGGAAAAACTCTCTTTCGGTTACGTTTGAGGTTTTGCTCTACATTATTTCCAGTCAATGAGAGAATTAGAGATTTTTTCCTCGAGTATGACCGCCATATCCTCCGCACAAGTCCGCCTTGGGGTTCCGAACTCCTTGAGGTATGTGCTGCTGTATAAGGTTTACTTTTGATTGTGTATATGCCTTTCAGGTTTAGCTTATTGCAATATAGAAAATTTTTTTCTCTATAATCTGCCGTCAACTTTTTTCATTTTGAATAAAGGTCAGTAGTATAGTCTTGTTTAGGTTATTTATCATTTAAAATAAGGGGGCGTTTGGTTCAGTGTTATCTCAATGTCAATGTCATTTAGATGTCATGTTATCTAAATGTCATTGTTATTCATCAATGGACATTTGTTTGGTTCAATGTTATGATATTAGAAAATATCAATGCTATCCAAATTGTTTTTGTTTAGTTGAAAGTTATTGACATTATAATGACAAATTGACGGTGTTATCTTGAGATGTCGCCCGATTTGGGGTGACATCTAGATGTCAGCATGTAATGACATTTTTGTAATTAATTATAATATTATTTAAAAATATCATTAAACCAAACAATTACTTTCTAAAGATAACATAACATAACATTGAGATAACACTGAACCAAACGCCTCCTAAGTCCATTGCTCAGGGTGCCAAGTCTTGTAATTGAAGGCGCATAGGCAATCATTGCTGCGGGTCGTTTGGACAGGGTTTTTAAAGTTTAGGCTTTTTCTCTCAACTTTACCAATGAGCGTTTCATGTGATTTGGTTTTCACCTGTATTTATTTGTTTATTTTCTGTTCTTTGCTTAGAGTTATTTGAGGTCTCCGCAAGTCTGGGATCATGGCCATACGCTCCATACTACATTTCCACACATTCTTCATTATATTATTATTATTATTATTATTTCATTTTGGGGCACCCATCCGTTGTTTGCTCTGCACCTATCTTATTTTTGGTGCAACATTGGATATTTCCTGCATTGACCTAAATTCCACAATCAAGACTGTTCTGTCCTATTATAAGACGCAATTTGTCTCCATTTGGGATACCGGGGAGAAGTTTTTTTTTGCAATGACAATTTTTCCATGTTTTGAGGGTTTCAACATTATTTGGCATGCTTTCATGGACCTGTATGTTGCTATTAATTGGCCTTCACTGTCATTATTTAAAGATTATGATGTCAGAAACAATTTAAAAATATAAAATACATTTCATGACAGATATCTTTATGCTAGGCCGGTATTGTGTGGTTATGGATTTGATGGCATTGTCATTTCAGGGCTGTTATTCTGTCTCCATCGTTTTTTTCTCATTCCTCAACCCAAGATATTGATAATTTCCTTCATTTATTCCTAGTTTTGCCGCAATGCGATTGTTTTAACAAGTTTTATGCACAATTCCCACATCATGAACGGATGCAAGTAAAGAAGGTAGTCCAAGACACTAGGATTGGATTATGGATTTATAATATAGGTATCCTGGTAAGTAAGTTAATGGAGTTAAGTAGATATTATGATTTATAGAAGAATTAGTATTTTGTGCCTTTAAGAAATAAAATGGGTCGGGGAGAAATACAAAAAATTGATAGCCTAAGATTTAAATTTTGATAATCGAGTAAGAATAAGAATAGAAATGGAGTATAATTCTCAACAAGAGTTTGAAGGATCATATAGTGGAAGTCAAAAAGAATGAAAGTAAAGTTATAGCTTTAAAAATTATCAATGGGATTATTAAAATTATAAGTGTGTATACCCCCTGAATAGATTTGAATGCAGTATAAAGAAGCAATTTTAGAATAATTTAGAAGAGTTAGTATAAGAGATACCTTAAGTGGAGAATATTTATCGGAAGGAATCTAAACAGATATCTGGTGAGTATTGCTAAGGAATTTAATAGCATTCATGATGGTTATGATTTTGGGGAAACTAATGTGGAAGTTAAATTATTTTAGAGCTTTCCTAATAATTTTTTGATTACTAATATTTTGTTCAAGGAAAGAGATGAGCATATTATTACTAATAAAACTGGTGTTCAAGAACACCGTTTATTTATTTTCTTACAAGAAAACGAGTTTGTTTTAATTACAAAGATTATAAGGTCATTACAAGTGAATAATTACCCAACATCGACTAATAGTTAAGATTGTGAGATAAAGAGCTGGAAAATTAATAGTAAGTTAAAATAGTGCTCTCGAACTCGATAGTAGAATGTAAAGAATGAGAATAGAAATATTTTTAAGAAGCAGTTCTTAGAATTTAGGCAGTTGAACATTGAAGGAGAGGATGATTTTATATAGTTAATAGTTGCTAACTATATTGATAAGATTGTAAATAATATGATTGGAGAATCTAAAAGAAGAAGCTTTAAGTAAAAAAGATGCTTAGCAGTGGAAAAAAGATATATAAGAAAAGACTAAAGAAAAAAATTATTATAAAGACTGATATAAGTGTCTATAATGCACAGATACTTTGTGAAGCCTAACGTATCCGTATTGTATCCGTATCGGATATCGATATTCCCCAATAGTCCACCAATACATATTTAATATGCTACGTAGCATATTAATTTTTATTTTTTAACTTTTAAAATATGATATTTGCCCGATATTTTTCTGATACTTATTCGATACTTATCTGATACTTCTTAATACTTTTAATTAGAGAAAAAGATTGAAATAGTCGGTTTGGCCCACACGATAAAAATAAAAAATATCTCATATATAAATTATAACTCATGCATAGATTTAAATATTAATATTGAGAACAAGAGAGAAATACATTGGGCTTACGCAATTGGGATCACAGAAAGCTTCACGCATGCTAGTGTTTTGATAATAAAAAAAGGTTTGGAATTCAGAAGCAGTTGCGTTATCTAAATTGGCTTACTTTTTTTTGCGATCTTACAGATATTAGTATTATTTTTATTTTTTTCGCCTCAACCGATATTGTCTTTACTTCTGTTGGATGTTGATCACTTTTTTTTATCTTAATTAATCTCATATTGTGAAAACAATATGATTTTATTTTTTATTTTATTTTATTTATTTAGTTTGTTAGAGACTTGGATAGAGGAGACCATGTATCTACTTTGATCAGGTCGCTATATTTGGTTTTATGTCGCAGCGTCTGTGTTATTATCAATTGTTTTATTTATATCAAGTTAATTAGTTTTAGTCGAATTTAAATTGAAACTGAAACTAATCTATTGATGTATATTTAAACTCTCATTTCACTTAGATAATATGTGATTAGTTCGGTAGCAATTAAATAATTTTATGACATTATTTTAATTTAAATTTTTTTGCAATTTAATAGTTATTGAATGATATTTTTTTAAAGTTGATAGTGATATTAAGAATGTTTGAAAAAAATTTAAAAGATATTTTTAACATTTATAGCAATAAGATGTAAAAATCATTGTGATTTAACATGGAGCTACACCTAAATATGAGAATATGATGTATTATATACATATGTAATTGTTGTATTCTGACGTATCTGTATCATATTTTTTTCAAGTTTGGCATATAACCATATCCATTTTGTTTCATATCCTTATCGTTGTATCTTGCTCGTGCTTTATAGATAAATGTAAAAGCAAAGAGAATTTAGAGAAGTTTAAAATAGCTCTATAAGAATTCAAAAAAGACAGTCTTTAATGCAAAATAATATGGATTTTGAGGATTTATATTGGAAGCTGAATATTAAAAAAGGAGAAAGACATACAAGCTTGTCAAGATATGAGATAAGAAAATTAAATACCTGACTGAAGTAAAATACATTGAAGACAAGGATCAAAAATTATCTTTCAAAAAATAAGTATTCAACATAGATGGATGAATTTGAAGAGCTTTTCAATGATAGTTATAATAATGTGGTTGATTTTATAGAATTTAGCATTTCAAAAAATATAAAAATTGCTTTAACATTCAGCATATAGTAAAGTTGGAGTTTTGGGGCTTTAAAGTAGATAAAGTGTTAAAAAGTAGTACGATCAGACGATATTTCAATAAATGTTTGATATGATTTTGAAGACTAAAAGGATATTAAATGAATGAAAAAATAGTACATTAGTACCTATTTATAAGAGTAAAGATATTATATAAAATTGTGCTAATTATAAAAAAAATTAAATTAATGAGCTATATTTTAAAATTTTAAAAACTTATAATAGAGCATAGATTACATCGTGATACTAGAGTATCACAAAATCAGTTTGGTTTTATGCTCGACAAATTTACTCTAAAATCTATTCATTTATTGTGACCTTTAATGAAAATGTTTTGGTAGATAAAAAGATCTGCATTTAATTTTCAGTAATTTAGAAAAATTTATGATGAGTCTAAGTGGAAGTGTTCTGGAAAGTTTTAGAAAAGAAAAGGCATTTGCACTGCCTATAAACTAATTATTAACATGTATAAAATAATTATTACTTGTGTTTGGATACAAAAGGGTTTAACTAAGAATTTTCTTATTATAGTTAGATTGCACTAATGCCTAGCTTTAAGTTCATATCTTCTTGTATTGGTTGTGAAAGTCTTAACTGGACACATTCAAGATGAGGTGCTTTGGTATATATCTTTCGTAGATGATATTCTCTTTATGTATATAACTAAAGAAATAGCCAAAGCAAAACTTAAGTTATGGAGGAATACTTTAAAGTTTAAAGATTTTCGTCCTAGCAGATAAAAAGTTGAATATATAATACACATTTAATCAAAAAAGAAGTACTTACATTAGTGAGTAACAATTGATGATCAAATTATTAAGAAAAATGAGCACGTTAGATATCTTCGATCAGTCATATAAAATGATGGTGCAATAGATGATGATATTATTATTAGGATACAAGCATAATGGATAAAGTGGAGAAATGCACCGGGTATATTGCATGATAGAAAAAATTCACTCAGACGTAAAGGTAATTAGGTAAATTTTATAGACCAATTGTAAGATAATGTTATATAGTACTAAATGCTGGCCTACAATATAAAAACATACAAATAAAATAAGTGTCGTAAAAAATCTTGCTAAGGTGGATGAATAGGTATATGCAAAAGGAAAAAATGAGAAATGAGTATATATACAAGAATGTTGAAGTAGCCTCATTTAAGGATAAGGTTAGAGATTGTCAATTTAGATGGTTTGAACATATAAATCGTAAGTCGATAGATACTTTAGTAAGGAAAGTTGGATTATTAGATTTTGTCCATGTAAAAAGAGGAAAATGAAGGTCAAAAAAGACATGACAAGAATGTTTAAGGAATGATATTACATATTTAGAGCTAAATAAGGATTTGTTATTTAATAGAGTATAATGGAAATAAAGAATTTATGTAGTAGGCCTCATTTAGTGGTATAAAAACTTGTTATATAAATAGTATTTACTAGTTGATTCATGGCAATAAATGGAATTCTTTTATTCTTGAAGAACGTATGCATTTGTATGGAATTTCTAATCTTCACACACCCTCCTCTTTGAAATTCCTTATATATAGGGCTATTTATCTCATATTGTGGTATTGGGAAAGCCACATAAATAAAAAAGTAAATATCTTCCTTTGCTAACGAGCTAGGAGTGGAATGGTTGGCATTGGTATGCAAGTTTAGGAGTCATTTGATTGCAAATTACCCTTTAAAGCACAAAACCGAGATACCCCTGTGAAAGGCTAATGTGTACTTGTTTTGTGGCAATAAGTTTTTGGTAGCTTTTGAAAAGGGCGGACTATGTGTTATGGTAATTACTTTTGACTTTAACTTCATTCAAATCAAACAATGAAAACTTCTTTTGCACCATTTTTTGTTAATTGGCATCCATTCATCAACAAACGCATACCTGCTGACCTGTTCTTTTGTTTGATTTTAGTGATTTTGATTACAAAATGTATCTGTTAGCTTTGATTAAGTAATTAAAAATGCATCAATCAATTGCAGGCTATTAATAGTCTAAAGAATGTGGAGTCGGGTGCTTTATTACAGTTTCTCCAACCAGTTCTTAATATGCTTTTGCATCTCATTGGAGACGGTGGTGAGACCCTTCAGGTTAATTATGAGTTCGTTCTGTTGATCATTTTGGTGTAGGCTAATATATCTTATATTGTATGTTTTGTTATTTTTAATTAGAATTTCAAATGTTTTTTCT
This sequence comes from Apostasia ramifera, assembly GCA_019297695.1. NCBI lineage: Eukaryota > Viridiplantae > Streptophyta > Magnoliopsida > Asparagales > Orchidaceae > Apostasia > Apostasia ramifera. The sequence goes on along the minus strand of JAEMOT010003120.1, from coordinate 130,474 downwards.
TGTTAGATTACTCATTAGTGATGAAATTTAATGATAAATTATAGCCATCTTTTGCTCATTCTGCTTGTTGGTTTTTCCATCCTGTTGATTTCCTACTCTTGTTTCTTCTTGGGTTAATAATTGTTGCTTGCAGGTTGCAGCATTTCGAGCTATGGTGAATATTTTGACCCGGTAAGTTTTTTGTTGATTTCTGTGTGCTTATTGCAAGCATAGTTGAATTATTTGTGCTCAATATATGTTTCCTCTGAGGTGCTTTGCTTCATATTTCATGGCAGACAAATCTCAACACCCTTATTATTTAAGCTATTGATTTTTTTTGCCTATAAATTTCGTTCTAAGTAGTCACCAACAATGTACTTTTGGGAGTTACCGAGTTTTTTAATATGTGAATTAGACCTAGTTATCACTTGTCAAGATAAAAGTTTGTGCCTCGTGATTGTGCTTTGCTCTGTAGTCATCACGATGAATAGCAGTGTCCGAGTTGTAGTGACTGCTAGAATTTTGAATATACTGTTTAATTGTGGTATATTATTTTATCAATATATTGAACAATTCAAATTTGTTTTGCAAATCCTTAGCTAACCAACTTAAATGAACTTCTTCCTTCCTCATTGCCTTTGAGTCTCACAGAAACAAATCAATTGCAAAAAGTTTGGAACTCTAACTTTGCCTTTGTCTTCTTGATGTTGAGGAGCTCTTACGTTCTCTTATTGTCGTGCTTATGGTGATTATTTTGGCAAGTAAAACTATATTTTCTCTTATTTTTTCATAGTCTTTGCAAAGTGAGCTCTAAATTTACGTCACAACCATCGATGCCGACAAGGTCTCTTCTCAAGTTCTCGTCTTGATCTTATGACACTTTTCTACTACTCACAAATTGTTTATGCTCAAAAAATCAAATTTGTTCTATATTTAATGTATTTTCTTAAGTATAAATTGTTACTTTTGTTATTATTATATTTACGTGCCGTGTTGTATATGTATCCTATGTTTTATAAAATCGCGGTGTCACACCATATCATGTCTCCTTGTTCCTGTGTTGTGTCCATGATTCATAGCTAAATCTTTAGGACTACAATGTGAAGTATTCTGGTCATTTTTGTATTTGCTACAAGCTATAAAGGTTAGAAGCACAAGAGATTTTTTTTTGCAGTTATGCTGGTATGAATCCATGTTTTCTATTCATGGTTGATTTAATATTGCTAATGTTTCCTTCTGCTCTTTTTGCATTCGTGTAACCTCAAGTACTCTGCACTTTCCTTTTGTTTACCATATTTAAAACTAATAAAAGAGAAACCTAAATTTCTTGAGGATATCCATGTCCGTTTCTGATATGTAATGCTGGTGATTTTTTTGTGAATTTGATGTAGGGTACAGCAAGAGTCATCTGACGGGGCTGAAAGAAATCGTTTTCTTGTCAATTATGTTGACTATACTTTTGATGACTTTGGTGGTCGCCAAGCTCCAGTTTATCCAGGTTTATCCACAGTGTGGGGAAGCTTGGCTCGTAGTAAGGTTAGATGTGAATTTTGCAGATTAAAAAATATAAGTTTAATTTGGGCAGTTTCTTAGCATTATTTAAACTGTAATCTGTAGCAGTTACAGTTTGCTTTTAGTAAAATAACTATTATAAGATTTCAATTATGGTGCTTTAAAGATATTTTCGGTTTAGTTTTTGACTCTCATTAGTTCACCTTCTACAAATTATCATGCCAAAATGTCCTCTAGCTTGACCATAGAAATCTTACTATGTCCAAAATGCTAGTTGCCTATTTCTTACAGGTATTTAAGGATACCAAATGTGTGCCCAAATGCTATTAAACTCTACCATTTGGAGAATTTGGGCTTTATATTGTTTTTAAAATTTTGGCTATGGATTGCTTTATTAGGTCATAAAATTTACTGTGGCAGGCCAAGGGCTACCGTGTTGGGCCAGTTTATGATGATGTTTTAACAATGGCATGGTTCTTCTTGGAGCTTATTGTAAAATCAATGGCGTTAGAGCAAAACCATCTATACGACCACAGCGTTCCTCTAGGTACATATATACAAATCATGAGATTTTTTTATGCCTTTGAATTTTATTGTTCTCAATTGTGAAACATAGTATGCAAACCTCTTTGCATGCTTGTTTGCTAACTTAATATTTTCATTTTAGATTGAAATACCTACCGTTTAAAGGATGATATGAACTTTATGCATTGTTTCTCTTGCTTGCAGTTCGGCAATGTCATTTGCCAGTTATAACACTTTTGAATCTTATAGTTTAACACTTGAGCAGCTCCATAAATTAGATGAGCCTTTTTGTCAGTAGTTTCAGTGTGAGCACACTTTTCATTAATTTTTTTTGTCCTTTTTATTGGTAAAAACTCTTTCAGAATGTGGAAACTCTCTTCTCTTTGACAAAAAAACCGGGTATCATAATTTTGCATCGCCTATAGTTCCTAGTGTTCACATCCTGTTTGAGCTCATTCATGGTTTGCAGTGTGTGTGATGTAAGGTTCTTTTTTTTATGGACCTTCTATATGCGAAATGCAGAAACATGTTAGCTACATATCAGGTGATCTGCAAATTATGCTTTCCCTGCTAAGCTTTAGTACCCGTGTTGCTTCTGTATCTGTAGCATTGTTTGCATAGTTCTTTGCCTGTTAGTATCTTCTTGAGAATCATTCTTCTCAGCTACTTGCAAACTTGCAATAATTTAATCTTTAAACAAATTAGATGTTGTAAACCTGTGTCAAGACCCGAAAGGCTAAATCCCTTATTTTAAAATTCTCATCCAGGGCACAATTATTGTGTGCGAAAATTCTTCTTCGCATTGCACTTCAGTAGTGCACTTTCTATCTGTCATATTTTTCCAATTAATCTGAACTTAAGAAAAAATTATTTCATCTTTGAACTTTCTGTGTTTTATCGAAAGATGCATTTCATTTTCATTGCCTTTCTCAAAGGTAAGCATCCTGTCATTAGTATGTCATTTATTAAGAAAGAACCTTGAACGTCTTGTTCAATTTAATCAAGAAAGAATATTGCTTTCCCAACTGTACTTAACCAGTCAAATGCCTGTAATGATTTTCATCTTAATGTCCCTTATTTCTGTCTCCCTTTTCACCTTATCAAGCCAAAGACATCCCTTAAGATTTTCAATAATCATTATAGGCAATGCTTTTATTGTTGCCAATGCCTTTCTTGTATATTCAAGGCTTGTTTAGTGTTTGATAGTGTGAAGATGAAAAAACAATCCGCTTTGGCAGCCTTCTCTGCCCTTTTATATTTATTATTAGGGTTTATATATAATTACATCAATACTTTTAACCTAGTATATAATTACAATAGGATCCTCAACACTCCCCCTCATTTTGGACAGTATATGTCCTTTAAGTTTGGCTTGTTACAAATGTAGTTTATTTTGGGATTTCTCTACAATTTTGTTATTAAATCTACTAATTGATCGTTAAAACTAACATAAGTAATTGCAATCTCTTTGGATTGTACCTCTTCTCTAATAAAGTGCAATCAACCTCAATATGCTTTTTCTCTCTAATCCAACATTGGGTTGGAAGCAATATACATGGCTGTTTGATTACCACAATACAATTTCATTGGCTCTTACTAAGTGGAACCCAACTTCATCATCAATTGTTTGAATCATATTAGTTCACAAGTTGTTAGTGCCAATGCCCAATACTTTGCCTCGTCACAGGATCGGGTCACTACATTTTGCTTCATGCTCTTCCAAGAGGTTAAATTGTCGCTAAGTAGTACACAATAATTAGATGTTGAGCTTTTTTTTGAAGGAGATCCCGTCCAATCAACATTTCTATAACCTATTGTCTGAAGATAATCTCGAATGCGATAACAGTTCTTTTTATAGGGATTTCTTGAGATATTTGAGAACTCTAAAAGCTGCCAACAATGATTCTCATAAGGGAACTCAAGAAATTGATTAACTACACTTACAACAAATGAGATGTCAAGTCTAGTTATTATAAGATAATGCGTTTACCAACTAATCTGTGATATTGTTCTAAATCAAATATCATCTCATCTTAGTTGGGCACCTATTTGACATCAACTTGCTTGGTACCAAACATACTAGCCTTTTTAAGCATGTCTGGACAATACTTCTTCTATGTTATGTACATGTCTCCCCTTGAGCAAACAACTTTAGTGCCTAATAAGTATTTTAAGGAAAATGATATGGAACCCCCGAAACTAAACATCAAAAGTTTTAGGATCTTTGGGTATCGACTTTATCTAGTAGTTGAGTGGGTGGTTTAATGTACTATTCCCTCAGTCAGTAGACAAAGTCAATACCCAAAGGTCCTGGAACTTTTGAAAGCTAGTTGCAAGGGTTATATAGCATTGTTCATATCTTAAATCTTGTTGATCTTTGGTTTAAAATTTTCGATGCCACCTTTTGTTTAGAAATTTTGTCAAAGTCATTCCCTAGAATGATGATGTCATTGACATAAACAATGAGAATTCTCTATCCAGAGTCTGATATCTTATGAAATACTAAGTGATCTGATATTCCTAGGGACAGACGAAATTAAATTTATCAAACCATGCTCGAGTGAACTACTTCAGGTCATATAATGACTTCTTCAGTTTACAGACTAGTCCAGAGCAACAAACTCAGATGGTTGCCCCATATGAACTTTCTCATCTAGGTTAGCATGATGAAATGCATTTTTAATATCAAGCTGATCTAAGGCTCACTGAGAAATATTATTTTGGCCATTGAAGAGAATGTATCTACATAGTTAATACCATATATTTGCTCCAAGTCTATTCTTTAAATGATCCATTGAACTGTTAGGGGAAGTTTTTACAATATTCTCTCATTTGCATTCAACTATTGACTTCTCAGTGGGAAAAAAAAATTAGGCCCCAAGTATCATTGGAGTATAATGTTGACATCTCATTTATTATAGCTTGTTGCTATCTTAGTTTGCACAATGGCTTTGATAAAGACGTGGAAACCAATACTATGGATAAGGAAGAAATGAAGGTAAATCAATTTGGAGATAAGGCAATATGAGATATTGATGTGGGACCGAAAAAGATGCAAATGATATTTTATATTTATATTCAGCAAAATTGATTAGTAAATTATTTTAATTAAGAGAAAAATATTTTCTAGATAAATTATATGATAAATAAGATTTTTGAATCCCGCAAATTAAGATATTTTAAAATTAAAATTAAATTGGATCGTATGATAAATAAAAATTTATCAATTTAGATTAGGGCGTCAATTTAAATTCAATAAATCAGATCCGAGGTTCAGGAATTTAGGACAGACGTCTTACCGTTAAATCTAATAGTAATTAACACACAAGGAATTATCGGGTCACACAATTAGAGCCAAATAAATAATTCAAGTCAAGCGAATAATTTATGTAGAAATCAAATAATCGGCTTAATTGAGTTCGAGAAAGAAGTTACCAACGATTTGAATCGGAGAAGAGTCACTGATCGAGTACTGGTGATGCGCAGACAAAGCGCAGACGGGCACGAGCACAGGTTGGCGGGCAGGCGCGCGCCGGTAGGCGGGCAGGCTCACCCGGGCGGGC
>JAEMOT010003120.1:92829-122453 GCA_019297695.1 Apostasia ramifera | reverse complement strand
GCGCAGGAGCAAAGCCGCGCTAGAGAGCTCGCCGGCCAACGACGAGGCATGGTCGAGCGCGGCGAGGCACGTCGAGGCGAGGCGCGGCGAGGTGCAGAGAGCTTCGAAGATTTTTTTATTTTATTTTATTTTATTTTATTATTATTATTATTTTTTTTTAAAGGGTGAATAACTAGGCTAATTTGAGGATTCTCACCAAAGGCTAACCCTACCCTTTCCTTCACTGGAATATCGACCCCTTAACCCGGATCTAGGCTCTGAGAAAACTCAAACATAATTTCATTCATCACAATACTCTCTCTTTTACAATGCAAGGCGACCTCTTTATATAGAGAGATCCTATGTAGAAAATTGAAAATATAATATTAAATGCAGAAAATAAAATATAAATAAATAAAAGCAAATATGGAACTAATTTTATTACAATAAAATAAAATCAGCTCCAAATGTGGTGAGTTTTCAAATCTTTCAGTTATACTCTGAATCAAATCAAATCAAATTTAAATAAAGCTAATATGGAAATCTCTAATAGCTCTAATTAATTTGAATTTGAATTTTGATTCAGCACATGACGTCATTCTAGCCATCCAATTCGATGCTGATCTGTGTCCCCACCAGATATATATAATGAGAAATAGGATGAGCGGTAGTGCATTGATGAGTAACTTTTCTGAAGACAATAGGAAGATCAAGATGATTGTGATCACAAGTAGAATCAGGGACTAGAGAAGTATCTAAGTAGTGGAATCATTAAGATTTGTTATAGTAGTCTTGTGTCCAGGTCGTGAACTATATACCTGTAGTGATTTAGGTGCTAGCATCACCCCTTCTATAAGGGATGGTAGTGGAGTAGATAATGGCATAGAAGTTGGAAATGCTTATGAGATAATTTCTTAGGTGATAGGTGCACTAATAATTTAGTAAAGTGTGAAGTAGACTCTGAAGAATGCTATATCGGCTGACGTAAAGGCCCGATGCAATTCAGGAGAATAAAAGAGGTACACTTTCTGGAGACAAAAGTACTCTAGGAAAATACATTTGAATGATCAAGATGACAACTTACTTTTACAGGGGACAATGTAGACAAAGTGCAACCAAATACACGTGGTTGTAGGCTATATAACTTGCATAATTGGCTTAGAGAATCGAGAATGGGATTTGATCGTGAAGAATAGAAGAGGGTATGAAATTGACCAGTTATATGCTGTGAGAATTGCATCATCCCAAAATTGTAATGGGACCTAATGTGAAGTATTATGATACGTGCAATCTCAATAAAATGCATATTCTTTCGTCAACATCATTTTATTGAAGTATATAAACATAGGAAAACTGATGACCTATCTCTTAAGTTGAAAAATAATACTGAAAGGTATTTGAGAAACACTTTTTTTGCAGTGATGACTCTTGGCAATGGGAGGCTTTGTTGTGGACGCGACCATGAGCTCACTTTTATTGCCTGAGGGTCTGCTAGATTTTTTCGAACATGTGATTACAAATTGCTGAGGAAACGACCCAACAACTAAAAATTGCGAGCTTGGGATTGCTGGTTTGTTGGAAGGGGGTTGGTTGCAATAGCAACAGAGTTGGCATCAGTTGCAGCAAAAACGGCTTCTGCAGTAGCAAAGTGAGCTATACCTGCAACCGGAACAGCCACCGTTGCTAACTTCGCAGTTGCTGTGGTGGCAGGGGAGGGTCCTGCTGCAGCGACAGCAGAATGCACTGTTGTTGTAGTGGCAGAATTGCATTCTACTGCCATAGTGTGCAGCAATAGAATGCAATTCTGCTACTGCAGCTACAACAACAACAGTAGTAGGATGCTCTGTTGCTGCTGTAGCTGCAACAGTTTACACTACTGCAGCAGTAGATGCTGTTGTAGTAGCAGGCATTGTTGCTGTTGCAGCTATCTGGGGTTGTGCTCCACTCATTAGCTGCTGGTTGCCGATTCCATAGCTCCGGTCTTGTGCTGGATTTGCCTTCGTCGGGGAGACCTGCAAAGAAAATGTTTGTACAAAAGAATTCCCTACTCTTACTAGCAAGTTTGGGTTTTTTAGTGGGATTCACTTTCCCCTGTGGGGAGGGCTGGAGGTGGGCGTGCAGCAATACGCTTCAATGGCTGTATTCTATACTGCATTCTGCGCACTGCAGTCCTACAAATCTGCACTGTTCTGCAGCTCTACACTGCCTTTTTGCTTCCTCTACAACAGCCCTGACACTGCTTCTTACTGTCCTGAAGCTCTGTGCTGCTAAGTTGCGTCAATTTGCTTTGGTTTTGCACTGATCTGCGTTTTTGTGCTGTACAGGTGGCTGTTCTGTGAAGATTTTTGCTTGTAGTCTATTGTCCCACAATTCTGAACTGCTGGGCTGTAGTTCTTTGTTGCTGTTGGGTTACATTTCTCTATTGCTGCCTTGCTGATTTCAGTGGGTTAATTGGTTTAGGCTTGCTGAAATTGTTGCTTGCAGCCTGCTTGGGTTGCTGTCTGGTCAAACTTTGTGGTTTCCTGCGTCTGTTGGTTACAAGCATCCATGGTCCAACTGATTCCTTCTTCGCATTCTCCCAACGGTCAAGTTGACTATGCAAGAATTGGCCATCATGGGGAGTTGGATTATTGTTGGCAGGGCTGCATTCGTTTTCACCAAGGGCTGCATTACCAGCATTAATGTCCATCATGTCATTGGAAAAAGTCGAGGAGGGGTTGATGGTTGCATTAACTTGTGTTGTCGGTTCATGAAAGGGGTAATTCTTGTCCCTAAGACCAACGATGCCACATTTGAAACAGATAACTGTAATGCCTTCATACTCAACTCTTTTAAAAAATTTGCCTTTTGGCCCATTGATCCATACACCCAGTTTGAGGGGTTGGGTTATATTGACCTTAACACAAACTCTTACGAAAGCTATCTTCTCTATTTTGGCAGTAATGGGGTCTAGCCATAGATATTGGTCCTTGTCCTGCAAAGTTTTCCTAAATGACTTTTGACTAACAAGTTGAAATTAAGGACATTAGTGGTGCAATTACATTCAAGTACTAATATTTTTATAAATATTTCTTTTAAGTGTGAACTTTTGGAATTTAATGTTTCACGTGATGCTTCAAATTCAAAATTATAGTGAAAGAATCCAAAATCATGTCATATTTGGGTCAACAAAGGTATAATTACAAGCAAGTACTTATATTTTCTAAACATTTTGTTTAGGTCCTAAAACATAAAAATTAGGTGTGAGCATTGAAGTTAAAGCTCAGTTACGCCATTCCTTATATCTTAAAATTCAAAACATGGGAAATTGCACTAGAGGGCATAAGATATTTTTATATTTCACTTAGATCTATTTTACCTTCAATTTACAAGGTCTCTCTACTTTAAGATTACTAATGGTATGTTGAGGTGAACATTTGTATTCCAAATTAAATTCTCAAATTCTTATTCCAAATTTTTAAATCAATTTCTTAAATGCTGGCCTACTTAGCAGAAACATATAAATAAATAAATATCGTAGAAAGAATGATGCTAAGGTGGATGAGTGGGTACATGCGAAAGGATAAGATGAGAAATGAGTGTATTCTCGAGAAAGTTGGAGTGGCCTCAATTGAAGATAAGCTTAGAGATAGTCGACTTAAATGGTTTTGACATATAAGTCGTAGGCCGATAGAAGTTCCACTAATGAATGTTAGATCATTGAATCTTATGTAAAAAGAGATAGAGGAAAGGAAAAAAAGACATGACTTGAAATTAGAAAGGAGTGATTTTACATATTTGGAGTTAAATGAAGATTTGTTATTTAGTTGAGTGCAATGGAACAAAGTATTCACGTAGCTAACCTCATTTAGTGGGATAAATGTTTGGTTTGTTGTTAATTTCTTAAAAAAATATAATTTTAATCTTTAAAATTAAATATTCCAATATTCAATCATTTCAAATCTTCAAATCGAAATCTTGCAAATCTTTCAAAACTTTCAAATTTTCAACTATTCAAAATTTTCAAGCCCTAAATCCAAATCCCAAATCTTCAAATTAAATTTAAATCAAATTCAAATCCAAATATTCGAACTCAAATCTTTAAATCAAATCAAACCTAAATTCAAATTCAATTGAAGATAAGCTAAGAGAGAGTTGGCTTAGATGATTTAGACATGTAAGTCATAGGCCGATAAAAGTTCCAGTAAGGAATATTGATTATTGGTATGACCATATAAAAAGAGGAAGAGGAAGGCAAAAAAAAGGTGGTCAAAAATTATAATGAGTGATCTTACATATTTAAAGTTAAATAAAGTTTTGTTATTTTGTAGAGTTCAATGGAAGTAATGGATTTATGTAGTCGACCCCACCTAGTGGGATAAAAGCTTGGTTTGTTGTTATCTGAAATTTGTTTAAATTTGCAATTGTTTGTAACCTCCTAAGTGCTTTTTTTGAGTCGTTAAAACTATTGCGTGCTTAATCCAGAGTGATAGCTTCTATGCTATCCCTTCCCTCTCCGAAAACCATCATGCACCAACAAACCTTTAGAAGTTTATTCGGATTAATCTTTCTTCTTTGATTTTTTCTTAATATAGTTGGCGAGCGAAATACACGGTTGCCGGGTCCCAAGTCCCTGATGAGAAACGCGGAGGGTTGCGTTACGCAGTAGACAGTCAGCGTAAAACTTATCGAATCAATTATGACATGAATCCTTTAGAAAATTGCGCTAAAGCTAGGGCATTCCCTGGAAGAGACGCGATGTATTGCCTGAATACAGTGAAAAATGGGCAAGGGCCAAAAGTGAGCAAGGGTTCCCACATCATGGACGAATGCGGGTAAAGAAGCTAGTCCATCATAGTAGAACTTAATTCAGTAGGATTAGATTAGGAACTTGGAATATAGGCAGCCTGACGGGCAAGCTAATAGAGTTGGTGGATATTATGTTTCATAGAAATATTAATATTTTGTGTCTGCAGGAAACAAAATGGGTTGGAAAGAAAGCCAAGAAAATTGATGGCGTAGGTTTTAAACTTTGGTACTATGGTAAGAATAAAAATAAGAATGGAGTGGGTATAATTCTGGATAAGAGCTTGAAAGATCACGTAGTGGAAGTTAAGAAAAATTGTGATAGATTTATGGCTTTAAAAATTATAATTAATGGAATGATTATTAACATTGTAAGTGTGTATGCTCTCCAAGTAGGTTTGGATGCAAGCATAAAGGAAAAATTTTGGAATGATTTGGAAGAATTAATACAAGAGATACCTTAGGAGAAAAGATTATTTATTGGAGGAGATTTAAATGATATGTTGGAAGTGTTGCTGAGAAATTTAATAGCTTCTGTGATGGATATGATTTTGGAGAGAGAAATGAGGAGGGTTAAACTATTTTAGAGTTTTTTTCAACATATGATCTTGTAATTGCTAATATTTTATTCAAGAAGAGAGAGAGGCATGTTATCACATACAAGAGTGGAACTTGAAGAACTTAAATTGATTATTTTCTCATAAGGAAACGAGATCGCTTGGATTGTAAAGATTGTAAAGTCATTTCAAGTGAATGTTTGACTACTCAACATCGATTAATAATTTTAGATTCCGAAAAGAAATAATAAGTCAATCCTATTCTCAGACTCGATGGTGGAATCTAAAGAATAAAACAAATATATATTTAAGAAAAAGGTTTTAGAACCTGGTCAACGAAATATTAACGAAAAAACTGATCTTATGTGGTTGACAGTTGCTAACTATATCCGTAAGGTGGCGAAGGATGTGCGTGAAGAATCAAAGGAATGATTCCAAATAATAAAGATACTTGGTGGTGGAAAGATGATGTGCAAGAAAAAATTGAGGAGAAGAAGATTTGTTATAGAGATTGGTTTAAAAACAAAAATAAGGATAAGTGGGAGAAATATAAAGTGGCTCGACGAGAATCTAAGAAAAAATTGGCAATGCAAAGAATATGGCTCTTGAGGATTTATATAAGAAGCTAGATACTAAAGAAAGAGAAAGACAATTATATAAGATTGCCAAGACAAGAAATAGAAAATTAAAGATTTAATTGAAGTAAAATGTATTAAAGATGAAGATCAAAAAGTACTTTTCATGGAAGAAGATATCAAAGATAGATGGATGAGTTACTTTAAACAGCTTTTCAATGAAGATTGTGAAAATTCAATTAATCTTACGGAACTCAGCGCCCCCAAAAAAAATAAAAATTACTTACATCTGACGTATTAATAAAGCTGAAGTCTGAAAAGTTTTAAAGAAGATGAAGCATAAAACAACAGTAGGACCAGATAACATCCCAATTGATGTTTGGCAGTGCTTAGGAGATGAAGGAGTTTCTTAGCTCACTATATTTTTTAATATGATTTTGAAGACTAAAATGATGTCAAATGAATGGAGAAAGAGTATATTAGTACCTATTTGTAAGAATAAAGGCGATGTACAAAATTGTACTAATTATAGAGGAATTAAATTAATGAGTCATACTTTAAAACTTTGAGAGAGGGTGATCGAACAAAGGTTACGCCATAATACTAAGGTATTAGAGAATCAGTTTGGTTTTATTTCAGGTAGATCTACTATAGAAGCCATTCATTTATTAAGAAGTTTAATGGAGAAGTTTAAGGAGAGAAAAGGAAATCTCCATTTGGTTTTTATTGATTTGGAAAAAGCTTATGATAAAATTTCAAGAGAAGTACTTTGGAGAGTTTTAGAAAAGAAAGGAATTTGCACTGCTTATATTCAAGTTATTAAAGACATGTATAAATGAGTTGTTATTTGTGTTCGGACACAAGTAGGTTTGACTAAGGATTTTTCTATTACAGTTGGGTTACACCAAGGCTCAGCTTTAAGTCCGTATTTTTTTGCTTTGATTATGAATGTCATGACCGGACATATCCAAGATGAGGTGCGTTGGTGTATGCTCATCGCAGATGATATTGTCCTTATTGAGAAAACTAAAAAGGGAGCTAAAGCGAAACTCGTGCTTTGGAAGAATGCTCTAGAATCTAAAGGTTTTTATCTCAGCAGATCAAAAACTGAATATGGAGTGCACATTTAGTCAAGAAAGAAATACTTATATTAGAAATATGACAATTGGTGATCAAATTGTTAAGAAGAGTGAGCGCTTTAGATACCTTGAATCAATCATATAAAATGATGGTGAAATAGATAATGACGTTATTAGCAGGATTCAAGCAGAATGAGTAGAATGGAGAAATGCTTCTGGTGTGTTGTGCGATAGAAAAATTTCATTCAAAATTAAGGGTAAATTTTGTAAAACTGTAGTAAGACCAGCGATGATATATGGTGTTGAATGCTGGCCTGCAAAGAAGAAACATACAAATAAAATAAATATTGTAAAAATGAGGATGCCAAGGTGGATGTACGAATATACACAAAAGGATAGAATGAGAAATGAGTATATCCGAAAGAAAGTTGGTGTTGCACCAATTGAGGATAAACTAAGAGAAACTCGACTTAGATGGTTTGGACATATAAGTCGTAGGTCGATTGAAGCTTGAGTTAGAGAAATTGAGTTATTAGATTTTGCCCATGTACAAAGAGGAAGAGAGAGACCAAAGAAGACATGGCAAGAAACTATAAGGAGTGATTTTAGTTACTTAGACTTAGATAAGAATTTGATAACTGATAGAGCGCAATGGAAACAAAGAATTTATGTAGCCGACCCCACCTAGTGGGATTAAGGCTTAGTTGTTGTTGTTGTATAGATGACGAGCGAAGAAGCCCATTAAATATTAAATTGTCTCTCACATCATGACCTGCATCATTCGTACAACTGTACAGAACAATGCTTTTTATACAGCACAACAATGTCAAACAGAGTCTAATCAATTTAGGTTATGCTTAAGCTTAAAACAACTACTTAACCACTCTGTTTTCTGCAATTATATCGGAGCGGATATTTCAAATATTTTGCGTGTGGCTGTTAGAAACTATTAAATTTGTTGCTTGAGGTTCAGTTGCTGCACTAACATGCAGTAAAACTCATCTCTAAATGATATTACTCATCCTTTTTTCCTTTAATCGTAAAGCTTTACCTATTAGTGAAATTCAGATGTTTATTAAATGCAAGTATTTCTGAATTTAATTTTTATGCATTAGACATTTTGCCATTGCTTGTTGAGGACTTGTGACTTGACGAGTGTAGAAGGAATATTGTTGTTAGTTTCTCTCTTTTTTTTGGTAGTATTTCATTTTGTTAAAAGGTATATATATATTTGTTTATCTCAATTTAGAGGTATCGATATTCCTGAAGAAGTAAAACATAGTTCCTAATATTTTCTTTGCTACAGGGGAAGATGTTCCACCATTGCTGTTAAAAGATGGTGTATTTCGATGCATTGTGCAGCTATTTGATTGCCTGTTAACAGAGGTACATGAACGATGCAAAAAGGGATTAAGCTTAGCAAAGCGTTTGAATAGCAGTCTTGCTTTCTTCTGCTTTGATTTGCTATCTGTTGCTGAGCCACGTCTGGTTTTTGAATTGGTATGAACTTTTTGTTGTAGATCTCTCTCTCTCTCTCTCTCTCTCTCTGAATCTTGCACTGTGCTCCTGAACATGGAATGTTTTAAGAAGGAAACAACAGAGAGATACATTATGGACCTATGGATATTAAATGCCAGGCTACTGGCTTTCACTATATAGTTGGATCAAGATGACTGTTTCTTCCTCATAGACTCTTTAAAGGACTATACCTAAAGTACTTCATCTAAGGCTTTATTTGGTAACAAGATAAAAAATATTGTTTGGTCAGATTATTTAGCTATTTTCGAAAAACATGTATGATATGAAATAAAGGTGCGTTAGTTATATTAAAATTATATTAGATGTGAAATAAAGTTGATTGATTTATGAAAAATTGTGTTAGATGTGAAATAAAATGACTATTTAATGCTAAAATTTATGTAAGATGAGATATAAAATAATTTTAATTTTTTTAAAATAAATTTAAAATTTTAGCCATGGCTAAAATTAACCATGAATTTTATCCTATTGCAAAACAAGGCCTAAAGGTTGGTGAGAAACAAGAAGAAATGACAATTTCTATGGATGACCCCTTTTTTTCTTCTCTTCCTCTTACAAATGAGAGGACTGACAACATTTCCAATTAACAAGAATGCTTTAGGCAGATGAATCTTTCAGATGCTCTTCACTTATTAGAACTTTGCTGCTAATGCCTTGTTCAATTAAGGCACAAAAAAACTTCAAACTCTTCCAAAAATGCTTTCATTAATTTTTATATTTATTTCACATCATACATATAATTAAATATTGAAAATCACATTTTACACAAATCCCAAATTTAAAAATTATCTTTATTTTACATTCTTACATGCTTTAATAAACAAATAATTTTATTTCACATCTAATATAATTTTTAATAATAAAATATTTTTATTTCACATCATAACATTAAAATAATTCTCTGTTTATTTCAAAAAATTTAAAACACCTCAAAAACATACTCCAACCAAACGAGGCCTAGAGGTAGTTGGACTGATGCACATGATGCCGAGTGTCTATCATTGATCACTTTCTATAATGCCATTTAGTCCTATTTATAAGCAATTGGGGCATCAATATCATAATATATAATTACTGGAATTTCTCTTAACTACACATTTCTGTCACACGTGACCACGATTCCATTAAGGTTTGTTAGATATGTTTTGCTAGATCGTAGCTAGTAGTCATTCGAATTTTCAAGGGATCTCCTCAAAAAATTTCTAAATGGTAAAGTTCTTGATCTATGAATTAATACCTTCTCAAAAAACTTCAAGGCTTCGAGGAACACCTAACCTTAAGTAGAGAAACTCCTTTCCTTCAATTGAGGAATTCCTTAACATTGAATGTAGACACCTTAACTATCGAGGAACACCTTTTTGTTTGTGGACTTGACTTCTCTAAAGGCATCTCATCCCAACGACCTCCTTCCTTAAGGAACATTTTCATTCTTAGAAATTCTTTGAAGTCTACCTTGTTTGGTTGAATTTCTCATCTTGAGACTCCATTCCATGCAGTGTTTGTTCATCCTCATAAGAGATAACCCAACAAACTCCCCGTCTTGGTGTACAAGAGGAGCTCCAAGGCAACTATGATTATGTAAGGTCTTCATTGTTGACTTTGTAATCATCTTTGACACGTCATCTTCAGTGTGGATTTTCTACAGCTTTACTTTTGCTCAAAAGTTTCATCTATCCACTGATACCGAATTTGTATGTGCTTCGATTTCATGTGAGAACTTAGATTCATTATTAGATATATCGGTATTTTGCCTGTGCTGAAATTGCACAAAATTTGTTCACATTTTTTTTAAAATAAATATATATATTACAAAATCTAAATAAAAATTATAAGTTTTATTTTTTATTTTTTGCTTTTAAAAGTACATATCAATTTTTTATATCTAACTATTTTATAATAAAAATATAAAAATTTTAATTGACACTTAAAATGCACGTAGTTAGATGTTAATTTGATGTTATGTCATGTTATCTAAATGATATGATATCTAGGTATTATCTTTTAAATCACGATTTTATAATCTTTTAGAAGATTATTTAAAAATATCATCAAATAAAATAATTATTTTCTCTGAATAACATGACATAGCATTAACATAACATTGAACTAAACACCATCTTAATCATAACAAATAAATTTATGATTTTAAATATAAGTATTTCTATGTCAACATATATAAAGTAAAACTAATTGAATTTAATAAGTACATAATATAAATTAAATATTTAATAGAAATAATTACAACAAATGTACTTAACGTAAATATTAATTGAGATTAAAAAAATTTAATTAACTCTAATTTAGCTTAACCTATAATCAAAATTTTACTTTATAGTTAGAACTAAGTGCAAGTAGACTGAAGTAGAATTTAAAGATTTGGATTTTAAAGTTTAAAAGTTTGAAATGTCAATAAAACTAAAATGAATGTTTAAAAATCAATAAAATAGAATTAATTTAAAATTAATAATTATTAAGATTCTTATTATTAATTAAAAATTAAATAGGATGTAAATTAAATTTATTATTTATATGTAAATCTTCTATTTTAATAATGAAGTTAGTTTATTTATTTCTCATCTTATTTGTGTTTTAATATATGTATAATATATATTTATATATTATCTAATAAATAATTAAGTAACATAAATATAATTAACCTGATTAAACTTCAAAATTAATTTTAAATTTAAAAAGTTAGTTAATTTTAATCAATTAAATTCACTTCAGAATTGAAAAGGTTAATTTATAAATAATTGATTAAAATTGAGTTTAAGATTTTAATTTTGAATTAAAATTGCAAACTGCTAGATTTTATTTGAGGATAAAACAGTAAACGTTATTTTTTCAAATTATATGATAGATTTGAATGTCATTTTATTTAAAGCTTTATTAAATTAAAAGATGTGTGTTGTCATCTAAATTTAAAATTTACTCTGAACTCATTCGTATTTTACATGATTTAAATTTAATTTATTTTTTTTAATTTAAAATTAATTTAGTGATAATTAAATTGATTCATTTAAGATGTATGTTCACCATTACGTTTATTAATATAAATAAATTAAAATATAACATTATTATATATTTATTTTATTATATAAATAAATTTATGATGTTTTAATATTTTAGAGAGAGAGGAGAAAGAGGAGAGGGAGGGAGGCTAGCTAGCGACAAGAGAGAGAGGAGAAAGGGGGAGGTTGGGGCATAAAAGGCGACAAGAGAGAGGAAACAGAGTGAAAGAGAGGGTTAGGTAGTGAGAGTAAAGAGAGAAGAGAGGGTTAGGTAGTGAGAGTAAAGAGAGAAGAGAGGGAGGGAAGAAAGAAGATAGCAACTTAGATGTAATTGTTGAAATTAAAAGGGGCATTTCAGGAACTTCAAAAGTTCGACAGCTTGGTACCAACTTTAACTATATTGTATAGATGGTATGCTGGTAGCATAATGTAAGGTGTAGGAATCTCGTTTGTACCAAGTTCTTGGAGGAGCCTCTTCATCTGTAGTAGCTCTTTGCATCCTTTCATTATCGTGATATAGTTAGCCTCGAACGGTAGATTCCTACACTTTTACAACCTAGATTGCCTTGAGAGCTTCTCCTACAAAGGTGATGAGATGTCTAGACATAGTCTTCCATGAGTTAATGCCTTCGGCCATATTTATATCGATCAAGCCTTCCACCTCAGCCTTATCATTTCCAAAGCACAACCCCATCTTTGATGTATTACAAAGATAACTCAGGGTCCACTTCCATTGCCTATTGTTCCTTTTCTATGATTTGAAAGTATTTGCTGACAGCTCTATTCGTGTGAGCTATATCTAGTCTTGTGCATAGTATTGTGTGCATCTAGCTTTCTGCTGTTGATGAGTAGTCTTCTTCATTTGTTCTCTCTCATCATTCATAGAAGAATTATTCTTGGACTATAGTTGATATTGGTTTGTGATGGTTGTAGCAATAGGCTTGGTCGTATCCATCATGAACCTCTTGAGTTCTTTCTCCATATACCTCTTTAGTAACGAACATGTGTTTCTCATCCTCGTCTATCCAAACATGCCAAAGAAGATGAAGAAGCCTCCAAGGAATAGTCTTTTCAAAGACAACTAGTCGAAACTAAGAAGTGGTCTTCGAGGAAAAGGCGCCCTTCAACAAGGTATCCAACTAATCAATTTGTGCTGTTAACTAATACTAATCATCCTAAACTCATAAAAGAGCTAGCAGGCAGTAACAATGACAAATGTAAGAGGCGGTGCAGGAATCTTCATCTTTGATAATTTCTTCTTCGGGTTGCACCTCCAAATTTCATCTTCGATGTCATTCGGGATACTTTAGGATACTCCTAAGATATAAGATATTTTTAAAATATATAACACCCCTGAGAAATTCCACAACACTTCTAAGAACTTTTAGGATACTTTTAGGATAGAGATGGATATATTTAATATTAATGTTAAAATTTGTTTATTAATATTATATTTTTTATTAATACTAAACATAAGACTAAAACCTAAGAATGTTTGTACCACCTCTTTTTTTTTTCTTTTATTAATATTTAATTTTTTTTATTATTTTAAGATTATCTAATAAAACTAAAAATGTATCTCTTATTATTTTTATTATTATTATTATTATTATTATTATTTTACTTAATATAAGATAAAATATCAAGCTAAGTTAAATTAATTTTTTTCCACCCTTGCTACCCTCAAGTCTCACGAAAACAAATCAATCGTAAAAGTTTCAAACTTCAGCTCCACCTATCCTATTATCCTCAATCCTAGGAGCTGTTTCTTCATCCCAAGCCTCTTCAATGTTGACATTTTTTCTCAAGTTTTCATTTGGATCCTGAGGCACTTTCCTACTATTCAAAAGTTGCTTATATCTAAAAAATTAAGTTTCTTCTGTTTTTTATATATTTTT
Organism: Apostasia ramifera; assembly: GCA_019297695.1. Lineage (NCBI taxonomy): Eukaryota > Viridiplantae > Streptophyta > Magnoliopsida > Asparagales > Orchidaceae > Apostasia > Apostasia ramifera. Next base: position 109,030 of record JAEMOT010003120.1, on the reverse strand, counting down.
TTAAGTATGAATTATTGCTATTATTATTATTATTATTATATTTGACGTATTATGTTGTATCCCTATATTCTCATGTTGTGTTTGTGCTTCATAGCTTCTATCCTTCAGCACATGAGCAAATTCTAAAGATGGCTGAACACTCTCAAGTGTTTGAGAGAAACCTTTTCTCTCCAATTCTTTTATAAGAGATCACTATTCAGAGGAATATTTGGTGATCAATTGATTACAATGACAACTGTTATCATTGGTTTTGTCTAGGATGTTGACAAGTTTGGTTGCAATAGCAGTGTATCTTGTACATAATGGTGTGGTTCATCCTCTATGCAATGCCATTTTGAGGACATGACTCTGGATTGTCCATTTGATGTGGATGTGGTGCTTTCGACAACTCGTGGAATGATCCTTGATGATCATCTTCATTGCTAGGTAGGATGCGTTTGAGAGACTTCCATATCTCTCACAAGTCCAAACACCTTGCTTTTTGACTTCAAAAGATAAGCCTAGGTCTTTTTGGAGATGTCATCTATGAAAGTCATGGTGTAGATGGCTCTTCAAACATTCTCTTGTGTGATAGATGCCGGAATATATTTTCTCCAGGATATGAGCCTTTCTACAAGATAGTAACCTCTTAAAATGGGACTCTTGTTTGCTTTTTTGCAAGACAATGCACACACTTATTTAGAGCTCCATCTTTGAGACTTAGCATCATGATCTCCAAAATCTTGAGGACTTTGTATGATAATGCCTTCATGTGTTCTTCTCCTACCATTTCTACCTAGGATTTGTGCACCTTGTCCTTCATCTTTTAAAAGAAGAATAGACTTCCCTAACTACAAGGAGTTGCCCTTTGATAACTTTGGTTGCTCTTTGCCAAAGTTACTGATGTAGACATCATCGTCAAGCTTTCCGATTTAGATTTGGTTCGATCAGATGTCCAGTACATGGCTCAAGTCTTGCAGTCTTAGCTTACCTTCCATGGCAGTTTCAACTTTGATGTGTCTGATGCCAGCAAATCTTGGGCCGTCGTCATCTCCTATCAGCTGCTGAGTTATTGAGGGATACTACCTCTCTCCTAGTTCTCTAACAATAAGCTTTGAAAAAATGGGGTGAACTCATCATCAAGAAGCATCTTCATTTGGGAGGGTTTGTTGATGTTGCTCTAGACTATATTGAGGTGCTCGGTAGTTAGAACTACCATTTTGGTATTTCATAAAAGCTTTTTGATCAAGTCATGTTCCAGCCCCACTTCCTCGCATGGTATCTCTCCGACTTCTATCATTGCTTGAATGAGTGACAAGTGGCTTACGCATCTTGCTTGTCACTTGTCTTCTGTCTCCTTAGGTTTCCTTGAGATCCCTCACAGAGGCACGTGGAGATTCTTGCAAGGAAATCCAACATATGGCTTTTCCATATTTTCCTGTTGTTGCCATACATTGATCCTTCTACTTGTCACCAATTCCATTATCTTCAAGGATAACTCGGCCTCGCTCTGATACCACTTCTTGGTTCTAAAAAGAACATTGTAACAGTAACACTCAAATGAGGAATGCGTGGAACCTGATGGTGTTCACGAAGATTAAAGGCAGAGACCTCTTTTTAGACTGTAAGAAGACAGAGACACGAGAGAATTACACCGAATAGTTGAAACTTAATCACATGAATGCCTAAAACCAAGCAACTAACTTCCATTATAATAATGTCTTTATTTTTTTCTCTAGACTCCTTAGAGAATCACTATTGCAATTTGTCACTTAAAGAAAGGTGAGATACAAGAAGAAAAGACACTATAATGACTCCCCATCACCCTTCTTCTCTTTCTTTTGTAAATAGGAGTGATCCCAATTACAAGAAGGCTTCAGATGAACATTGCTTGGATACTTTGAATCTGTTAGACTCTAGTCATCAAAGGAGGTTACATAGATGCACGTGATGTTGAGGACCAATCGCCAATTACTTTACATGGCACAAAAATCATATTTATGGGGAACACTTAGAGAACTATAACTTTGATAGAAAATATTAGAATATCCTTGTAACCACCTATCGTTTTCACTCGTGGCTTTTATTCCAAAACCATCTATCTGATTTGAGTCTTTGTATCTATGGCATTGTTTGAGTTTTCAAGGAAAGTCTTCTCAAAAATTCTTTGAACTACCAACTTCTTGATCTAAAGAACTAATACCTCCTAATAGAACTTTGAGGAATACCTTTCCTTCTACAGTAAAATTTCTTTCTTACAATCGAGCAGTTGCATTGACTTGGAGTGAGGTACAACTTCATGACCAAAGAAAACCTCATTTGTGGACTTCTCTTCATTCAAGACATTCCATTCTGAGGACTAGCTTCTCTGAGGAATGTCTTTCTTTAGGTGACTTCTTCAATGACAAACTTCCTTGGTTGAATGTCACTCTTCATGAGGCTCCAACCCGAGCAATGGTTATTCATCCTCCTCACAAGGACGGATAACTCTTAACAAATCTCAAAATTAATTTTTGGGTTTTCGTATGACCCACTAATGTGCAATATTATATCTTATTTGGTTGAAGTATATTTTGGGGTGTTTTAAGTTTTTTTGGAGATAAAGAGAGAGAAAATTATTTCAATGTTATGACGTGAAATATAATCATTTTATTATTGAGGATTGTATTGGATGTGAAATAAAGTTGATTTTTTTATTGAATTATGTGTAGAATGTGAAATAAAGTTGATTTTTAAAGGTTAGAATTTGTGTAGATTGTATAATAAAGTTGATTTTTTAATAATATTTGAATTTGTGTGTGATGTGATATAAATATAAAATATTGATGAAAATTTGAGATTTTTTTGTGCCCTAGTCAAATGAGTGCTTAGTATTAATTGTTTCAGTAAAGCCATATTTGTTCAAGGTTTTGTTGTTGTTAGTCAAGTTCTAGTACCCATGTTGTTTTGTCATTTAATTTCCTACAACTTATGTTATTACTGATATTGCAATAAGCTACTACCTTTGTTTAGGCATCTAAAGCATTTCAGTTGATGTTTGTTCTCATTGATACAGCAGATGCAATGTTTCCAACTTGGTAATTAGAATTTTTTATTGAAAAAAAAATTTCGTTTACCATTATGTCTATGATTTCAGGTATCTATGTATATGGACAAATTCGCTGGACTCTGTCTGTCTGTTCTGCATGAGTGCAAATTAACTTTTTTACAGATAATATGTGATCATGACCTTTTTGTTGAAATGCCTGGAAAGGATCCTTCTGATAGGTAAATGCATTTAATCTTTATAGGTAGCTTCAGGAACTTGGTAATATCTTTGGAAAACAGCTTGACTTTGGCAAGTATTACTGTTTTCTTTTGAAATCGCTATATTGTTTAAAGATATTAAACAGCTTATCTTTGGCAAGTATTAATTTGTACTTTTGAAATTGCAATGTTATGGTTGACTTGGAGTTTTCAGGGTTTGTATTTATATGTAATCTGATCTAAAGTAGGAAACGGTATTTTAATGTAATGGTATATATCATTTTTTTACCTCTTCAGGATATTTCATCTGCTTTAATGATTCTGTAAGAATTTTGATTTAAACAATCTCATATTCATTTTCCTCTGCAGAAATTATCTTGCGTCACTACTAATTCAAGAGATTTTTCTTACTTGGGATCATGACGATTTATCACAAAGAGCAAAAGTAATGTATATCCTTATTTTCTTGTTTGACATTTTATTGATAACAATATGCTTGTGTTGTTATGTTTTCGCATTTTCATCTTTCTTTATAATTTTTATTGACATCACTTGCCTGATTATGAATGTAGGCTGCTCGTATTTTGGTATTCCTCATTTGCAAGCATGAATTTGATTTGCGTTACCAAAAGAGTGAAGATAAGCTATACATTGCTCAGCTATACTTTCCTCTCATTGGACAGGTTGTTTAAGCTCTTGTTCTTTTGCTATTTTCTATTGTAAAGAATTTTCTTTTTTTCAAACTAATGTCTTTGTTTACTTTGTAACAATCTTTTTATTGCTTCCATGCACTATTCAGTCATTTTGGGGTGTACCATAGTACCTATGAATTTCTTCTGTTATCTTTTGTTTGTAAGTTGTAGAGTCATAGGTATTTTAGCAATTTTTTTGGATCTTTTTTTCCCATTTCTCCTATAATGTGAGAAAATGCTTATGGGGAAATTTTATGGGGATGGCGCATCTAGGGTTGTCAATGGGTTGGATACAGGTTGAATTGGCCTTGCCGTTCAATGTCGAACCAGATCACATCCCTGGCGACATCATCATTGTCCTGACCTAGGATTCGACCCGAAAACCTGACCTTGGTTTTGATCTTTGTGGGATAGCATAAGAAGGATTACTTTACAGATGCAAAGGTTCGGGATAGAGGAGCTTCTGTGTTTTTAAGCACCACCTTATTCTCCTCCTACTACTTATTCCTCTTTCTCAAACCCTAACCTCCTTTTTGCACACAACTCTTGGTGTTTGTCTCTTTTCTCCACCATCTTCTTTTCATCTCCTATCCTTCACATGATGCCCAAATCCAAATCCATACCATCACTGTTACGGTCACCAAAGTTGCTCGTACTAAATGCATCAATCCACTTTAGGCAGGGATTCTTCCTTTCCTCGCCATACCAAACCCTACATGAAGTAAACAAATAATAGGGCAATGACGATGAACAAGTGGCAGGATACTTGGGTACCGATAGTAGAATAGGGTCGGTTAAACAGCATGAAAAATTCATTCAATTAGAAATGTTTTGAGGGTCAAATCTCGGTCAAATCTCAGATTAGATTAGGTCAAAATATAGGCCTAGGTCTAGGTGCATCTACACTTTCCAGTTGCCTGTTGGATCTTTAAGGTTCTTTATTGCTTTCAAAGTTGACCAAAGAGTTATCCATTCAGCTTCAGGCTATAATTATTCTAACTAAAATAAGTCATTTTGGTAGTTTCTTGGTGTGGAAGCTTTTTCAGTTGTTTCCATTTAGTACTAGAGATGAGGAATGTCAGGAGTCACTACTCATTGAAGGAGATTGGAAATTCATTTGAAAAATTTTCTAACAGTAGTTGCAAGCTCTTTGGTGCGCTATGTAATGAGTCAATAACTTCGGGAATTGTTAGTGCTTATTTCTACAACCTCTTCCGATTCAACTCACTTGTAAATGACGCCTCATCATCAATCTTATACCAACTATTGGGGTTGTGAAATAATGCGGACATCTTGTTGATCGACGGTCCAGATCAGATCCTGTGCCATGATGCTTGATGGATGATGCAAATTATCTATATTTTATTTTATTTTATTTTATTATTTAGGGAGTGTGTTATATGTTTGAACTAGTCAAATTCATTTTATTTATTTGCTTATATTTTTAATTAGTGAATTTATTTAGTCCCACATAATTTGCCTTTATTTTAGGATGAGATTAGCTCTCTTCAGATTAGATTATGTACTTAAACATTTGGATGACATTTGATTAACAAAAATTTGTGTTTGTGCAATCTTGCTCTAGAATGTATTAGATGAGGGATTTCAAAAGAGGTTAATATCCTGGAAAGGAATGATAGGGAGATTTAAGGTGAGAATCCTTGAAATTCACTTTCACTTAATTATGTTGTTGTTCCTTGACTTTTCCATTCCATCAACATTTTGCATGCCACTTTTCTTTGAATTTGACATTCCGTTGATGTTATGTATCAATTTGGGTATTAGAGCATTTGTTCACATCAGCCTTTCACCTTTGATAGGGTCATAGCCCATTTCGCAACCTGGCTTTGGAATGGGCTAGATGTGGGATTTCGAATGGGATCAATATTCTGGATGAGAAAGATAGGGAAACCTGAAGTAAGAACATTTGAAACCTTAGTTATTCGCTTAGTACCATCATTGTTCCTCTTCATCGTCGATTCACAAACATTCCGCATTCTGCCTGTTTTCTATTTTGTTGTTCTACTGGCATTCCATAATTTTGGTATTAGAGCATTTCACGATGTAACGATTACAATAATCTCTTATATATGGTAATAATGGACACGTTACTTGCATAAACTAAACTTTAATTAGATGATAGAAAATATTGTTGATGATGCCCAGGATAATAGTCATTAATCACTCAATAAGTGGATTCTTTAACCTTGCTTTTTTTTAATTCCTTGTTGTTTCACAGTTTGATAACAAGAAAATTGAGACCCTGGTGCATACATATTTATAGATCCCCCTTTCTTCTCAAAGATTCTTATACTGTCAAGGTTGATGCGGAGTCACCCAAGGATGATTTTAGTTTGTTCATGTCTCTTTATACACATTACTCTTGCAACAACTAGTGGTCGAAGAGAGTGGAGAATAATTGTCGAGTAATATTCTAAGAGAAAGGAATTACTGGAGCAAATAGTAGCTTTCACCAACTTCTGCGTAGTTCATTCTCAAACATTGTACTGTGGGAGGCCGGCTATGATGCCAATATATCATGACCTGGCCTTAGATGTCAATGTTTTATCTTCGTTAGCTCTTCCCATACCGTGCCTTGCGGTTTTATACCCCAAAAGGTGCCTTGACATCTTAAAATCACATTCACATGTATAATCTAAAAACTCTTGTCTACTTTTTGATGTGAAACAATTCATCCAGTCCCCTATCACTAGGCTTTGAAGCCTATCGAGAGCTACTCTTTGCTTTAGTGATTCCCTTCCCATGGGAGATCACCTGGTGAATACTTCCCGCCATTTTCGGCCACAGATTGTGACAAATCTTCTTCTTATTATTTTATTTAATAAATTTATCCTGTCATAATTTTTGTGCATTTGGAAATTGATCTGACACACAGAGGTTGAGGATTTTTTATGATTTCTTACTGGCCTTATTAGTGAAAATGAATGGACTGTATCGAGATTTTACAATGATTGTGATAGAATTGTTCCCTTTTCACTGAAAAAATTGTCTAAGCATATTTGCTACTGTAGACCCCGCATCAAGTGGTTTTAAAAGAAGGTTATATGTTCAACATTTTTTCCTAACTCACTGATCAGTGCATGTTTGCCAAAAATTACATTAATTTGTAGAAGTAAGAACTAAAAAGTTAATATCATAAAAAAAAATTAAAAAGCTTTGTCCGTTGTCATAAGCTGCTTTGTTGACACATAATTTAGTTTGTTGTTATCCATCATATTCAGATATCGTTGTACTATAATTTAATTCTTAGGCTTAGTTTGGTTGGAGGAAAAAAAAGATAGTATAGAAAATTGTGATTTTTTTTAATTGTGTATGATGTGGTTTATTATATTAAAAATTGTATTGGATGTGAAATAAAATTGATTGATTTATTAAAAATTGTGTTGGATGTGATGTAAAGTGGTTGTTTAGTGTTGAATTTTGTGTAGGATGAGATATAAAATAATTTTTTAGTCTTTTATATATATAAAGTTTTAGCTATGATTATTTTAGTCATGATTAAAATTTTTGTTTATTAAACAGGACCTTAAAGTTGACTTCTATAGCTCTTCCTGTTCATGTTAATAAAATTAACTTGCTAGCATCATACCTTTGAGATAATATAGCAAGTCATTGTTTTAAAGTTTTTGTTTTCAAGAGCATTTTTCTCCTTGTACTTTTATATCACTATATGACCAAATGTTTTAATTTTATAGATTCTTGATGAGATGCCAGTGTTCTATAATCTAAATGCTGTAGAAAAAAGGGAGGTTTTAATTGCCTTTATGCAAATCATAAGGAACCTAGATGATGCATCTCTTGTCAAGGCTTGGCAGCAAGGTGTTGCTCGAACCAGGCTGTTTTTCAAGCTCCTAGAAGAATGTCTTGTTCTTTTTGAGGTTTGTATTAAAAATATTTTTTTAAATGTTTAATACATTATTATTTGTTGGCAATGGCTTCTTATTCTATTGTACTATATCTTGGACAAGTGTCGCAATTCATTTTTATGTTTTTTTTATTCAATTACTGCAAGAAAAATGGTAGATTCCGGAATCAGTGTGTCATAAATTATAGATAATGGAAAAAAGTTTATCATACTATTTTGGAGTTTTTTTTAATAGTCATGCAATTAATAAACCAGTGCTTTAATTACTGATATTCCAGCATCATGTTATCTAGCTTGTAATCTTTTGCCTTGCAATGACAGCATCGAAGAGAAGGCGAAATTTTACTGATGAGCTCTAGTTCACGTAGTCCTGATATTGAGGGACCAATTTCCCCCAAGTATACAGATATCCTTTCCCCAGCAGTTAATACATACCTCTCTGATGCTTCTCGTCAAGAACTCGGAGTATGTTTCTTCATATTTATTTGATTTTTTTGTCTCCATTGATTACTTAAAGTTTTCTAGACAGGATATTTTGCATTGCCTTCTTTTTGTTGTTACTTTGGAATTGGAATAGGACCATTGCAGAATTTAGATTATGATAGGCCATAACAGTCACAATGATTGGTTGTACTCAAGTCAAAATGTATATTTGTTTTCTTATCGTCATCAGTCAATCGTCACTTTTTCTGCTGATTACTACTCTTTAGCCTTAGTGACATCATAATCACCACTGTTTGTCCAAAGTAATAAATATTTGGTATTGCCTTTTATGGATCCCTCTTCACCTCTTTTTCTTTTTTAAGTTTTTTATTTGTTAAACTTTATTGTAGTTAAACCTTGGCTAACAACTTCTAAATTAGTTTTGGCCTATCCTTTTCATTGTACCTGCGATATAACTTGTAGCTTTGTCCATTAAGGTGCATGCTTTATATTGTACATGACATAACAGTGTGTATTTGACGTTTACAATCATGTCCCTGTATAGTTGAGTTCCTTTTTTTATTTGAGGTTCAAGCCTGTAACTAGTTTATTATACAGCAAATAACATCTTACCATTTATCACCATTGGTGACGCAACCATGAAATCATTTTCTTGTTCTGTTATCAAGGAGTTGATAGTGATAAATACTGCACATTTAATTCTGGGAAGAGTAGACACAACTCCATGGAGTTGAAGGCAGCTCAGATCAGAGACCATACACTTTGACAAGGAAAACTGTGATATAGTGAGGAGGATTCAAAGTAACGGTAGAGATCAAATTCATATGAATTGATTGTTGATAATCATATTCCAAGGTAGAAGCTTAAACTCATGGTTGGAGGTTGATCTGAGAGTACAAGTAGCCATATGTGTCAGTCAATCTATGGATATGATTTCCAGAAAACTGTCAACTTTGAGAGAATCTCTTCACATGCTAAGGCACCAGGATTCAATTATTGGCTCATGCCCTAAATGAATGCTACAGAAATAAGTTAACCACCGTGTGGCTAGCAAGGACATTTGAAACAGCTTGTACACCTTTTTTTCTGCATGCCATTGGAAGGGAGCTTAAAATGAATTGAGAGGAGCAACAGCAGTGACGTAGATGGCTAGAAACCATTGAACCATTGCTCAATGTTTGGCTTAAGAATGTCTTTGTCTCCTCCCATTGCATTGTCTGATTTGATGAATTGATTTGGGTTATAGTAAGAGGGTAACATGGGGACGCCAAGCAAAAAAAGGAACATGGATGTACCAACTTCATTGTGAAAGATTCCCTTAAATCCATGGGTTCATTCAATTGGAAAGCAGGAAAGCAAGCAATTTCTTAAGAAGCTTATTAGAACCAACTTTGAAATATTTTCTAGTGAACCGCCATTGTCTTGAAAAAGACTTGAAATGGTTTCTGAGCCAGGACTTTTACTCAAAGCTCAACTTCACTGAAAGGTTTCAAATTAGACTCAATTTTATTATTGAGCAATTTTTGAGTTATATGTAGTCTTTGTTGTATGTAGTCTTTAGCTTATCCTACGTAATTTCAGATATGGTTTATTTATTTGTACGGTAATTCTAACAGAAAAAATGCAATTGTTTACAATTATGTTGCGCAGTGGGCATATTGGTTCATCAAATATTTGTTCAAAAATTGCGTGGTTGTTCCTAACTAACTGCATTGATGATCATTCATAGCAGGCCCAGGGAACTCCTGAAAATGGGTACATGTGGCATCGAGTTAGTCCTCAGCTTAGCTCACCAAGTCAACCGTATTCTTTGAGGGAAGCGCTTGCACAAGCACAATCTTCTAGGATTGGAGCTTCAACAAGAGCTCTAAGGGAGTCCCTACACCCCATATTAAAACAGAAGTTGGTATGTTGCAATAAATTTTTTCCTTTTCATTTTTGATGTGGATGGTGCGTCACTCAGATGGCTTGGTGGCTTGTAATACATTATCCAGGAGATATGGGAGGAGAATTTGAGTACTTCTGTCAGTCTTCTGGTTTTGGAGTTAACGGACAAGTTTTCTAATGCTGCAGCATCGCATGGTATTGCCACAGATTATGGAAAACTAGATTGTGCCACATCCATACTGACAAGCATCTTTTCCCGGAGTCAATCTTTGTACTTTTGGAAAGCTTTCTTTCCTGTGTTCAATAATGTATTTAATTTTCATGGTGCAACACTAATGGCAAGGGAGAATGATAGGTTTCTAAAGCAAGTTGCTTTTCATCTTCTAAGGCTTGCTGTTTTCCGAAATGATTCCATTAGGAGAAGGGCAGTCATTGGCCTGCAGATACTTCTAAGGGTATAAAATTTCCAAATGTTCTTTTACCACTATAATACATGATTTAAAATTTTTTTATTCTTTCTTTATGCAGAATTCTTTTTACTATTTTATGCATACTCCACGGCTAAGGGTCATGTTGACAATTACGTTATCAGAGCTGATGTCTGAAGTACAAGTAACTCGGATGACGTCTGATGGATCTCTTGAAGAAACTGGTGAGGCTCAATGTCTTAGGAAATCCTTGGGAGAAATGGCAGATGAAGATATGAGTGCAGACCTACTAAGTTATTGTGGGCTACCAGTAAATGTGCTTGAGGCAATTCATAAGGATACAACAGATAATTGCTGGTCTTGGTCTGAGGTCAAATATGTATCCAACAGTCTTCTACAGGCCCTGGATGCTGGCCTAGAACATGCCTTTCTGGTAATTCATAATACTTTTGTAATTTTTATTAATTGTGTTATGGAACTCTATCTTTTGGGATTTAAATTTCCCACTTCATTTTTTTTCACATTGATATAGCGAATTTGAATGTCCAATTATTTTGAAAACAACTGCTTTACATGATCACTACAACGCAGAAGTGAAACTAATTAATTATAAAATATTTTGAAATTAGTATGGAGTGTATTTAAGAGCTGATGGTCATTATGTTTATTCAGTAACTTGGTGATTTAGTGGGAAACATTTGTTACATGATCTGAGAATCTGAATTTGGACATTGTATGTGGCCAATAAAATATGTGGATCAAGCTGACAAGTGTATGTAAGTGCAGATGTTTATTATGTTTGACACAATGTGATTCAGTGGGGAAGATTTGTTGCGTGATCTACAAACTAATTTTTTTTGAAACGTGGATTTTGATGATTGATATGGCATATAAATTTATGTATCATGTGGACAGTGTATTTAATGCAAATTATCATCATGTTTGCCAGTAACATGTTATTCAGCTTGGAACTTGTTGCCTGATATAAGAATTTGGATTTGAATGATTGATGTGGGAAATACTATTAAATAGGAATTAACCCAGCAATGTATTGAAATTTGACCTTGGAGCTGAATTATGTCATGAAAAGAAGCCTAACAAAATTTTACCTTTGTCTCTATTATTATTTCTACTTACCTGATCACAAAATCCTTTGGATCTGTCTTTAAAGATTGTGTGATGATTACAGGTATTGGAGCAACATTTAGGCTGTCTGGTGATAAATGCTGTCTGGTGACTTGCTTACTTTTGAATTCAAATGATAAAAATTTTGTTTTGAGATTTAATTAGAATGTGAATTTATTTTTTGTTATGTTTGATTATGTGTAGGATATAAAATAATTTTCTTTTCATCTTAATATTTGTGTATAATGTGAAATATAATTAATTGTTATATTGATTTGCATATGATGTACTTGAGTTTAAGCTTGTTTGACATTAAATATGGTGGCAAACGAGACCTTGTGATTCTTTCTATTGTGATTTTGAGGTGATCTATTTGATTCTAGGAAACTTTTCTTCAGAAGTATAACCAACATTCTATATTAACCGCCCTTTGTCCTTGTGACTTAGTGCCTTGTGCGACCATATGGTTCTATTTTATGAAGTTCAAAATTCTATCAAACACCAGAAATAATGACTTTTACTTTTTTTTTTTTGTTTCAGTTTGAAAGGAATGATATTGCAACGCTAGGATTTGTCGTTTCTAGTACTTCTACGGAATCTTTTTTTTTAAAACATGTTTCCTATATTGATGGACTAATATTTTTCTTAAATGTTACTTTTCAATGGACGCAACTGCGATCTTTCTTGTGAAAATTCTTCACGTGAATTGCCATATAGATATTGCGCCAAATTAACATTTCATAACTTTTCAGGCGCCTGTAATGACTGTTGATAGATATGCTGCTGCTGAGAGTTTCTACATGCTGGCTGTGTCTTATGCATCAGTTCCGGATCTTCACATTGTTTGGTTGCTGAATTTATGTGATCTACACCAGGAGATGCAATCATGGGCAGAAGCTGCCCAGTGTGCTGTGGCTGTGGCAGGTGTGATCATGCAGGTGAATATGTAAATATGCATTTGTTTGTTTTGACTACATAGAAAGCCTTGTGTACTATGTTAAATCCATTTGAAATCATTCAAATATCTCTCAAAAACTTAGAAAAAGGTGGTGCATACGTAGGGGTGATGCCAAGCTAATTTGATCGACTCAAGCCACAGTTGAAATCAAAATTTTAAGTTGAGACTCACTCAATATAGGCTTAGAAATCAATGATTTCAATTTCAAGTTGTCCCACAAGCCAACTCAACTTCAAATTGAAGTTGTATTAATTTTGTAATCAAATTGAAATTGGGCCTAGTAAAGTCATATTGTTTTGGTGATCTATATCAAGCCTCTACCCTCCCCTTTAGGAGGTTGGCCAATATTGGATCAACGTGCTTTTGGGTCTCTCCCATATAGCTTAATGGAATATCTCAGCTTAATGGAATATCTCAACTCTGGTCATTGGAGTCGGCAATGGGAGTATTCCTCCTTTTCTCTCACACTCTCTCTCTACAGGATATTGTTAGCGAGGAGATGAAGTGAACATGTGAGTTTCTTGTTTATTTGGCTTTTTTGTTCTTGGGGCTTTCTTTTTTAGCTAGGAATTGCCTGGAGCTTCATGGTCTTTCCCCAAGGCTTCTGCCGTTGATCTATGATGTCATATGGTGCTAATGTAGGTTTGTCTTCTTAGCAAATCACCTTTCTCATCTTCTCTCCTAGTGTTTTATTTTTTGGGGCTTCTTCTTCTTCTGAAACTCTGACTTGTGGGTTTTGTTTTCAAAGGGGTTTCTTCCTGTGTCCTATGGCTTAGCTTGGTACTTGATCAGCATCAATTCAATGTTTGAGTTGGGTTTTCTGACCCTGTAACCTAGAGCTCGAGTTGGGGAGGTTTTTGGGTTTAGTAAAGATAAATCACTAGACCAAGCCTTGGCTTTGTTAATAATGTATGATATGAATATTATATATAAATATGAGCAAATTACTGATAGGTTCCTATAGTTTACCTATAATTTCACTTTGGTTTACATTTTTTGAAATCTTCACTTAGGTCTCTAAATTAAAACTATTTTACTTTACTTTTAGTTCCCTATGTTAAATTTTAGGAACCTAAATGAAGGAATTCAAAAAACATTAGGAATCTAAGTGAATGATTTCAAAAAATGTGGAATATGTTCAATAAGCTATCTTTAATCATATGTTCAATAAGCTAAAGACGTGAGCCATGCAAAACAAGAAATTGGCTCAAATCAAGAAGCCAAACCTCTTGGCTCATGATTCGTTTTACATTCTATTCAATTTCAATTCGACTCTAAATCCACGCAAATTTTGATTATTTTTAGTGGCATTGCTTTGATGTTGACATGGAGAAAATATGAATTTTTTTTATGGAGTAAATATGAATTTTAAGCACACGATATTTGAATCTCTCCTTTTTTGTGGTTATACTTGGACTTTTTACATCCCTGTCGTCATATTAATTATCAGCTGGCTTCTCACACAGGCACTTGTTGGGAGGAATGATGCTGTTTGGACTACAGATCATGTTGCTGCCCTGCAAAAGATTTGTCCTATGGTCAGCAATGAAGTTACTGCTGAGACATCTGCAGCTGAGGTTGAAGGCTATGGTGCATCAAAACTAACTGTTGATTCAGCTGTGAAGTATCTTCAACTTGCTAATAAGCTCTTTGCACAAGCAGATTTGTACCACTTCTGCGCCAGCATATCTGAACTAATAATCCCGGTGTATAAATGTAGAAGGTCATATGGTCAGCTTGCGAAATGCCATACATCGCTCACCAATATCTATGAATCCATTCTAGAGCAAGAATCAAGCCCAATACCTTTCATTGATGCTACTTATTATAGAGTTGGATTTTATGGTGAAGGGTTTGGGAAGCTGGACAGGAAGGAATATGTATACAGAGAACCTCGTGATGTTCGCTTAGGTGATATAATGGAAAAGCTTAGCCATATATATGAGTCGAGGATGGATGGAAATCACACTTTACATATTATTCCTGATTCAAGGCAGGTCAATCCAGGGGAGTTGCAGCCTGATGTTTGCTACCTCCAAATAACTGCAGTAGATCCAGTCATGGAGGATGAGGACCTGGGAAGTAGAAGAGAAAGGATCTTCTCCTTGTCTACTGGAGGAGTTCGAGCTCGGGTGTTCGATCGTTTCTTATTTGACACCCCTTTCACGAAGAACGGGAAGAGTCAAGGTGGACTTGAAGATCAGTGGAAACGGCGCACTGTTCTTCAGACCGAGGGATCTTTTCCTGCTTTGGTGAATAGACTATTGGTTACCAAGTCGGAATCCAAGGAGTTTGCGCCAGTTGAAAATGCTATTGGAATGATTGAAACTCGGACAGCTGCACTGAGGAATGAGCTTGAGGAACCTCGCAGCTCGGAAGGTGATCAGTTACCTAGGCTACAGAGCCTACAAAGAATCCTCCAAGGCAGTGTTGCTGTGCAGGTAACATATCGAAAAAATTTTATGTTCCGCTCAGAATATTATAATTTGGTATGTCCTTGTTCTATTATTTAAAACAGAGAGTGGCTGATAGTATATCTGCTAGGATCATAGGTGACTAAAATGATTGCCTCAGCAAGAATTGTACAAAAAAACTATAAGACATTGTATGATTGTTGTACTACTATAAAGTAACAAATTTTGAAAATTCTTGCGCCAATGTTTACACTTTCAGCAAGGGAAGGAAAAAGGGGCAGAGGGGTATTTTAATGTTATAGCTCATATTTTCAGTACGAGAGAGGAGGGACGGGAGTTGTTTTATTCATGCCTCCCACACTCTTATCCTTAAAACTAACATAGTTCATATGTTCTATAAGACTGGGAAGAAGCTTGGGAGGGATAATTTGAAAGTCGTATACTAATTAATTCATACTTTTCTAAAAGTGGAGGGAGGAGGGATGGTGGTAGGGAGGGAGAGAGGCAACAAATGCAAGTTGAAAATTATTGTTCTATAGCTAATGGTTTTGATCTGTGTGAGAGAAGAGAGGGAATTGTAATAATTATAGCTCACCTACTATAGCTCATGCTTTTGATTGGGAGGAGAGAACGAGGGGAAGGGAGGAAGCCATCAATTATAATTTAAAACTGATGTGTTGTAGTTCACATTTTCAATAAAGTAAGGTAGGCAGTAGAGAGGCATTAACAATTGTTTAAAGGATACATGCTACAATTTTTTTCTTTTTTTTTCTGTGTTGAGGAGGGAGGGTATCATTCCCTCACTTTTTTAAAACTAATGTATTATAGCTTAGGCTTTTGGTAAAGAGGGTAAAGTGGGAAGGTGATGCGGGACGGATAAATGACGATGCAGCTTAGAGATCAGTAATTTTATAAAGTCGATTATTCACAAACTAATGCCAAAATATCAGAATAATTTTGTAGTGACTGAGAAATTAATTAAACCCGCAAAACTAATTCCTTTCAAAATTTTAAATAAATTAGATCGAAGATAATTGAGAAATTACCAATTCAGATTAGGGCGCAATCCGGTTTTCAACAAGTCAGAAACGGAGAACAGGATTAGGAATATCAGAATATTTAACCAACAGTAATTGAAAATT
>JAEMOT010003120.1:0-92824 GCA_019297695.1 Apostasia ramifera | reverse complement strand
CGAGCACGGGGCGCCGCTGTCGAGCGAGGCGTAGTCGCGCGGCCTGGATACAGACGCACGCGAGCGCGCTATGAGAGCATCGCACGCGCAGGTGGAGCTGTGGCACGCGCAGGCCGTGCTGGGACGTGCACGGTCGGAGAGCAGGCGCGTCTGAAGGAACTGTACGAAAAGTCAAGGTGAATGCTGGAGGTGCAAAATGAATGGAATCGAACTCGGAGGGGAGGAGCTGGAGCGGGTGGAGTCTAGGGATTCTCACCCAAGGCCCAAGCCCTTCCTTATCCAGGATATCGATTCATCCAAAATCAAATAATCCCAAGGAAAACACAAATCAGATTTATTCAGCATTAAGAAAATAAGAGTAACGGAGAAGCGTTTATATAGGCCTCCATATAAACTGACTCGATAAAGAAAAAATACATAATGTAATAAATTCCTCACACAAACGAGGAAATACAAGATAACATGCCTAAAATAATAATCATCGAAATGGAAACAACTAATACAAAATAAATGCGAGAAATAAAATCATCCCAAAATAGAATCTCCAATCAATCAGAATGAATAGGAGATTTTCAATCCATCGAGTCAGCGATCCGCAGCATCTATCTTTCCAAATCTGTCCTAATAGTCAATCAATTCAGATCGAAGCATCATGGCTAGATCTCGGCCGTCAACGGTAAGCTCTGCCAGGAATGAATCGACGGTCGATCGTGGTGTCCCCACCAGAAGATGGGATAAATAATCTAGGCCCATTTGGTTGGAAGCTATTTTAACCATAGGCAAAAATTGCCTCAAACCATTAAAAATAATAATAATAATAATAATAATAATAATAACAGAAATATTTATTTTTTAGATACAATAACTACTACTAAGTCTTTATCCTATTAGGTGGGGTCGACTACATAAATTTTTTATTTTCATTGTACTTTATAAAATAACAACTCCTCATTTAACTTCAAGTATGTAAGGTCATTTCTTATGATTTTTTATCATATTTTTTGGTCTTTATCTTCCTCTTTTTTCACAGGCAAAATCCAATGGTCTAGTTTTCTTTACTGAAACTTCTATTAACCTATAATTTATATATCTAACCATCTATGATGATTTTCTTTGAGTTTATTTTCAACTAAAGCTAGTCCAATTTTCTCTATGCTTATCTTCAATTAAGACTACTCTAACTTCTCTGAGCTTGTCCTTTCGTATATTCTCACCATCTATCAAAGCATTTTCATTTCTGGGACGCTTATTTACTTTATATGTATCTATTTTGTAAACCAATATTTAGCATTATATAACATCGTTGGTCTTATTACGGTCCTATAAACTTTGCCTTTTAAATCTAATTAAAATTTTTCTATCACACAACATACTATATGCATTCCTTCATTCATTTTGCTTAAATCTTGCTAATAACATTATTTATTTTGCTTTCATTTTATATAATTCAACCAAGGTACTAAACTGCACTCTTCTTGATGATTTAATCACCAATCGTCACTTCTCAAATATTGTTGCTCATATCTTAACTAATTGTGCACTCCATATATTTCATTTTAAATCTACTAAAATAAAAACTTTAAACACTAAAAGGCCCTGTTTGGCGTGAGGACCAAAACAGGACCAAAACAGGACCAAAATAGTACTAGTTTAAAAAAAAATAATAATAATAATAAATAAACTATTTTAATTATTGTACACAAATTTTAATATAAAAAATAATATTTTACTTCACATATTCAATAATTTTTAATAAAAATATAAACTTTATTTTACAACTTCGATCAAAATACTCGATTTGAATATTTTGATCTAGAATGTGAAATAAAGTTAATATTTTTATTTTAAATTATTGAGTATGTAAAGTAAAATAGTATTTTTTATATTTAAATTTGTGTAGAATGATTTAAAAAATTTATTTATTATTATTATTACTATTTTTTAAATTAGTACCATTTTGGTCCTGTTTGGTCCTGTTTTGGTCCTCGCGCCAAACAGGGAAGGCATTACTTCCTAACTCAAATTTAACTTTTGGTTCGTTTTTAGTCTTATCAATAAAAAAATATTATCTGCAAGAAGTATACAACAAAGCATCTCCTTTTTAATGTGTTTAGTGAAAACCTCTATTACCAATGGAAAAAAATATAAACTTAATGCTGAGCCTTCATATAATTCAACTGTACTAGAAAAATTCTTTGTCACATCTCCTATATTCAAACACAAGTAACAGTCTTTATATATATCGTTAATAACTTAGAATAAAAATAATATGAACCCTTTCTTTTTTAAAACTCTCTAAAGCACTTCTTTATGGCTTTATCAAACTCATCCCTTTTCAACTCATCCCATTGCATTCAATCTCCCCTTTTCCTAGAAACCAGTACTATAACTGCCTCTTTTCATGAAGGTGAAGCTCTCTTTTCAATACAGTAAGTGAAGCGTTATAGACATGGGGATAGGTGGCATTGGTGTGTGACGGCAAGCAGGTGGTGGCAGCAGCCATCGAGTGCATCAATGGTGCGGGTGGACTCCGTCTAGAGATTTTGAGGGGTAGAGGATGAGAGTAAAATTGTAAACCTCACACATTAACTCTGTTTATGCTTGGACCTAATTTCTACAAGTGAATCTCTAATCAGAGGATCAAATTTACAAACTTAAAGAAGTTGGTATCCATGTTCAGCGTTTCCTTATTTCAGCACCTGGTTGCAATTTATACTATATATATTTTGTGTATGGGAAGGACATATTAGTAGTAATCTATGAAGCACGAGTACGATAAGGCGATACGGATACGATACGATACGGATACGACGATACGCCAAACTTAAAAAAAGTAGGATACGGATACGTCAGGATACGGCTGTTATATTTATGTATAATATATCATATTCTCATATTTAAGATATAAATCTATAGTAAATTATAATAGGAAGGAAATAAGAATGAAGCATACTATACCAGCACATCTGCTCATCTAAATTTATACATTTTATTGTTATAATTTTCAAAAATATCTTTTAAATTTTTTTTCAAATTAATTATATTTTTTTAAACATTATTAATATCACTAAAAAAATATTATAGATAATTGAAATACAAAAAATAAAAAAATCTTTTAACAACTATTGAGTTTAAAAGATTTTAAATTAAAATAATCTTTTAAAATTTATTTAATTACTTTCAACCTATCACAGATTATCTAAATGAGATGAGAGTTTAAATATACATCAGTAAATTAGTTTCAGTTTTAATTTAAATCCAACCTAAATTAATTAGCTCGATGCAAACGACATATAATTGAAAATAACATAGATAATGTGACATAAATTCATATATACTAATCTAGTTAAAGTAGATATATGCTCTCCTCTCTCTGAGTTTTAACTAAATAAATAAACAAAATAAAAAAAATCAAAATTCTATCATTTTCATAATATGAGTTTGATTAAAGTAAAAAAAAAAGTGATCGATATCTAATACAAGGAAAGATAGTATAGTTGATATAGAAAAATTAGATAATACAGTTGCTTGCGAATACCAAATTCTTTTTCTATTGTCAAAACACTAGCGTGCATTAAGTATTTTGCAATCCCAATTGTGTGAGTTCATTATATCTCTCAATATTATTATTTAAGTCTATGCGTGAGTTGTGTTTTATGTATAATATATTTTTTTATTTTTTATCGTGTAGGCCAGACCAACTGTTTCAACATTTTTTTCTTTAATTAGAAGTATCGGACAAGTATCGGGCAAGTATCGGGCGAGTATCGGATTTTTAAAAATTAAAAATAAAAATTGATACGCCACGTGGCGTATCGGATACGTATCGGTGGAGTATCGGGGAGTATCGGTATCCAATACGGATACGATACGGATACGTCAGGCTCCACGAAGTATCGGTGCTTCATAGGTAGTAATTATGCATATCGAGCTTGTTTGAGCTAAAAATCTTTTTATGACATTGTTAGAGCACCAAGATTTTTTTCATTTCATCAGTTTCTCTGCTCAAACTCGATTGCTACCTTTAGCATTGTTTTCGCATGAATTTGTCTGTCCATAGGAAACAATTCTGCCAACTGACAATGCGAGACATCTTTGATTCAGGTGAACAGTGGAGTTCTCAGCGTCTGCACAGCCTTTCTATCTGGTGAGCCTGCAACGCGGCTGCGGTCGCAGGAGCTGCAGCAACTAATCGCTGCTCTCCTCGAATTTATGGCAGTCTGCAAGCGAGCTATCCGAGTACATTTCAGATTGATCGGCGAAGATGATCAAGATTTCCACACCCAGCTAGTGAACGGTTTTCAGTCATTGACAGCTGAGCTCTCCCATTACATTCCTGCCATACTTTCCGAGCTATAACAAACCATTTTCAGTGTATTCTACTGCTGTCTATATGTTTTTCCTTCCACTCATCGTAGTTAGGTTTTTATCATATTTGGTTGTATATGTGCCCTATTTTAATCTGAATTAGGTGTAACTACTAGAAAGCCTCTGATTAATCTCCCTGTTAGGTATTTTTTTGTGCTTATCCTTTTTGTTTTTTGTTTTTAAAATGCTTGTGAATTATTTTTCATGTTTTTGTAATCCTGTTACTTATAACCAACCTTTTTAACAACTGTAAAGTGAAAGTCCTGCTTGTTAATCCAGTAGTCCTGCAGAATATCGCCTTATCAAATATTACACTTTTAGATTGTAGAAAATAATGCTTTTAGGACAAGCTGCCATTTCTGTACTCAGTTGGACCTTGGTCACAAGAAATGCTATGTAGCTTGAAAAAAAATAGCTCAAAAAGGTTCGATGATTACGTGACAACCATATCATTTGGTGGAAGAGTAATGTTGTCTAGTAATTGTAGAACATTTTTGATCAATTTCATGGATTCTGTCGCATTATTTTTTTTTTTTTTTTGGTAAGATTATATAGTGATGATATATAGTGTTGAATGCTAGTCTTCAAAGAAGAAATATATAAATAAAATAAATATTACATAAATGAGGATATTAAGGTAGATGTGTGGATGTACATGAAAGGATAGAATGATAAATGAGTATATTTGAAAAAAAATTGATATTGTATTATAAATTTTTGTGCTAAATATTATGAGAATTTGAATCCTTCTGCAAAATAATGCCTAAAGTTCTAAATGTATCTATGTAAATAATTATATATAATCTTAAAAATATTATTGATAATTATCAATGCAAAATGGTAAATATATTGAATATTCGGATCTGTAAAATATAATAACATTTAAAATAAGAAATGAATGAAAAAAGTCTATTTGTATATTATTCTCTTTGTATTTTAATTTAAATGAGAATTATTTTTAAAATCACCTACAGCTATTTTGAAAGAAAATTGAAAATCTTGCTCACAAATATCAAAAACAATTTATAGAAAAAAATGCAAATTTTTAAGATTTATAAATAAAAATTATAAAAAAAATTATTATTTAAAAAATTTCTAAATTTTGATTACGGATGGTGTAATTTGCTAATTAACAAGTAGTGAGTACTAATCTAATACGCCCTTTTGCAACAAGTCGCATAGAATTTTAAAATGTGAATTTTATGCGAAAAAAGTTTCGTTCAGCCGCTTTTTCGTGGGTTATAGATCAGGGTTTTTGGGTGGTCGCACAACATTTTTTCTGCAGTAGATCGCATAATATATTGAATCCTGAGTTTTATGCGGGAATAGTTTTCATCAGCCGTATTGCGATTTGTGTAGCCTCTAACGTTAGGCTGCGCTATTGTGCTTCACAAAACAAATGGTCTTGGCCTTATTCAATTAATTACCTTTGTACACATAATTTTTTTTTTTTTCAATTTTATTCAAAAATTAACGTTTTCCTAAATTTAATATTCATGCATGTTCATATGACCTTAGCAGATAATAATTAAATATTCATTTGCTAATGATTTATTATCATAATCATAAATTCGACATGTTGAAAGGAAGACTATGATCATGACCAAGTGAATAAATATACTCCTTCAGAAGTAGCGAACATAGAAAACTTTTTTTCCTAAAAATATTCTTTTTTTAAAAAAAAAATTCTTCTAATTTTTTCATTTACATACATTTCTACTGGTACTCTACTGGTACTAGAACCAAAAAAAGGGAAGGGTCTATCTTTTTTGTATATTTTTTTATTATTTTTAATGAAATAAAATAGAAATAATTTGAACTAGAAAGAGAAAGAACAATTCTGTTTATATTTTAAAAAAATAAAGGGAAACAGATCTTATACTATACCCGACAAATACCAATATGCAATGGGAGATTTTGAGAGAAAGAATGCATAAATACTCTTCTATCATAATATGTTGACGTAGGATGTAGGGGATCCCAAGAAACACTAAAAAAGAGAGAGTTCCGGGAGACGGCGGCGCGCAGAGAGGTAATCCTGTTAGTGGGGGCTTAAGAGAGAGAGAGCTCAGGGCATCCAGAACAGCACACAAAGATTTAAGGTGGTTCAGGGAAAAAATCCCCTACGTCCACCGAACAGTCAGCGAAGAAATTTCACTAATAGAAAAAGACAGCCGTGAAGGCTAATACAAAGAACTTACAAGAGGAAGAGAGAGAAAGAAAGAGAAAGAGAGAGTTTTTCTTGTTCTCAAGCTCCTGTTTTACAAGAGGTGATAGAGGAGGGATCCTGCTCTTCCTGGGGCGAGTCGTCCTCTTCTGATCTGTTGATCCTGGGTGCTCAATTTTCGAGATTCTCTTGCTTGAAGACTGTTTAAGAGTATTTGTAAGCAGCGGATGATGCAGCTTTATCCTGGTTTTCCGAAGGAAAGGAGGTGAACAAGTCAGGGTTCGCGCTGCTTGTTGGCCGCCGGAGGGACCAAAAGCCTCAAAAGGAGGATGCTAATTTTTAATATTGGTACTGCTTCTGGGATCTGTGATAGCTGGGGCATGCGGACCCTTGATTTGCGTGTCTTGAAAAGAAGATCTTGTACGGGGAACAGCACGGTCGGGCCAAGCTAATTGTGACAGGCACTGCTTTATAACATCGTCATCGACATTAGCAGGGATAGTCCTGGCTCGTCGTGGACGAGGCTTGGTCGACTCCTCGTGTCCGAGGTTTGGTTGAACCCTCGTGTCCGAGGTTTGACCGGGGTCAGAAACCTGTGAGAATAGAGAAACAAGTTAGTAAATAAATAAAGGCCAAATGTCAGGTAGGCGCCACGTGTACGGCAAGGATACAGTGCTGGAACCACGTAATAACATCAGCCCCCTGCATTGTCAGGGCGCAAATATTGATATGAGTCCTAGAATGCAAATCGTCGCAATGGTGGACGCGCTGCCCTGTTAGGATAAGACGGGGGCGGTGCCCGCTGGTCCGTATTCTCTCCCTCAGGCCCCTGAAAATTTCTACAAGAGAGAGTAGATCGTTAAAGAGATGGCGGAGAGGAAGAAGTGGGTGACCCTATCAAGCTTCTCAAAGAAGAGGGCCAGCGATCCTCCTGTTGATGCCCCTCCTCCTGAGAAGAGGAGGCAACAAGAACCATCTGAAGGGTCGCCGAAACCGGCGACGGCGAAGCCTGTTGGAGCGCTCCAAGAGGAAGGAGTGGGAGCTGCGGTGCTGGCGCAAATGCCAGAGTGTGGCCAGGAGCTAGCAGGTGCAGAGGCCACAGAAGTGGTGAATATATCTGACTCTCCTGTCAAACCGTCTCTAAAGGCTAGAGAACTGAAGGAGGTGATCTTGGTGAGTAAGACGATTGCAGGGGAAAAATTAGCGCCTGGGAAGATCCTGCTCAAGGATGAAGAGATTGAGCGGCTCCTTCACAGGTTCGGGGTTCCTTCTGCAGAAGGCGTGAAGAGGACACCCCTCAAGATTTGCGGTCCCGCCCCTCCTGGTATATCAATCTCTCCTTCTGAGAAGAAAAGGAAGCCCCTCTTCCCTTCTTTCCTTCTAGCAAATCTCCGAAATGTCGAGAAAAAGGAAGAAAAGGGAAGAAAGGAGGAGGGCAGTAAGATGGAGGAGGTGACTAAGGGGAAGAAGGAGGTGCACCTGCAGGTTGCTCCTGAAGGCGCCCTTGGCATTGAAGGGCCAGGAGGCAGGATGGAGGAAGTAATTAAGAAGAAGGAGAGGGTTCCTCCAGCTGCCTCCAATGTCGCACCCAGCACTGGAGAGACATGGGGCGTACTGGGAGAAATATTGTTCGAAATAAGGATAGAGGAGGAGAAGATCCTGGGGAGTACCTCCAAGGTTCTGGAGATAGTAAAATCTCTGAAAGGCAAGGAGGAAAGGGAGGCTCGCCATCTTCGAAGGATAGAGGAGCTGGAGGGCGCTTTGTTGCAAGTCACAAAGCGTTCTCAAGGTAATCATAGGGAGGAGCTAGGGAAGTTGTACAAACTAGAAGACAAGTTGGCTTCCCTGGCTCTGAGCAACGCAGAATGGGCCAGTAAGAGTGAGGCTGCAAGGGGAGAGTTCCACCGCAGCCTATCGAATGTGAACCAAGCCCATTCTGCTCATGTCAAAGACCTCCAAAAAAGGATAAAGGAGTTATATGATGAGAAGAAGGCTTTGAAAGAAGAAAGAAGCTAGCTAAGGGATGAGGTTGCAAAGGCCAGGGAGGTAACGTCGGGGGTGAAGGAGGCGGCCTCCGAAACTCATCGCCGGGAGGAGTTGCTGAAGTATAAGGTTCACTCCCTGCAAGCCTTGGTGGAGAATAGCTCCGGATGGCGGGGACGGCGTATGGAGAATCTGGAAGAAGCGGTGAGGAGGGCGGTGAATATCATCAGCGCCTCGCCGGTGGGTCACCACGTGAAGAACCAGGCAGCTTTTGATGTTCTCCTGCAGACATTGGTCGATGTAAGTATCTTAAATCAGGAGAATATCAGAAGTCCTGGTATTCTTCCCTTCTGTGGTCCTAAGGGACCAGACAGGTTCTTCGACACTGGGAGCCACTGCCCAGAGGAGGTTCCTCCAGCAAGGTCCTACGTTGGCTGAGGATATCATCTGTTTCCCCTATGCAGGAGTCCTGAGAGGGCCAAGTTACTCCCCTCGAGACCAGATGGCTAGGAGTGCTCCTCCCGAAGTCCAGCAGCAGGATCAGCTAGGGAGCCAGAAGTGACTTGCCTCTGTCCCCTCCTAACTCCTTAGCTTCATCATCAATGTTATATTTGAAGGAACGATAGTTGAGGAGAGGAGTCCTGGTAACTCCCGGGTGATCTGCTGAAGAGGGGGCTTTCCTCATGTTTAAGGTCAGCACTATTACACTGGGTGTCTAAGTTCTGAAGCCTTGTATTTTCTTTGTTTTTCCTGTACTCAAGAGAGAAACATGTAAGAGAACAGAGAAAATGAATTTGTAATAAGTTTTATCATTAATGAAATATATTTTCTCTTTCAAAAATTTGTTCTGAATGAATTTTGTTTGTGTTTGTCTTTTCTTTCATGTTTAAGACAGGTACCACGAGGTTAGAAAAGAGAGAACAAGAATTCATAAGTGTGAAAGTATAAAGCCAATGATAAATTCTAAGTTGAAAAGAAAAGTTACTATCCTCGTGCACGATTATAAAACATCGGACGATAATAGTAAAGAGGACAAGGAATAGAACGTCGTTTGAAAACATTGCGCATGAAGGGTAACCCTCATGCACGACGTATGACAAAATGGGGGGAAGCGGCGCTTCCATAACCGTGCGCCGCTTCGAATTCTAAACTTGTCAGAAGATACGGACGGTCTAATTGCGTCCGCGCACTGATCGATAAAATCAAACGGCCAGAAGACGAAAGATCACAGCTATTTCCCGTAAAAGGCTTTTCTAAGGGGAAACTGGAGTACTTGTCTGTCTTCAAACCCTAAGAGAGAAAAAGAAATCTTTGCCCCGTCAATTGCGAAACCAAGCCATGGGAGCGGGAGAGATCGAGTGGGTCGAGCTGGCCAATCAGTTCCATAAGGATACCAGCTATCAGGAGAGTCTCCTGATAGAGCACGAGGTGCTCAATACGACCAGAGGATTTAGAGGAAACCCCAACTTGACGATTATCCCCCCTACCGCCGACTTCCGACCAAACAGTCCTTCTGAAGGGGCGGTATGTGTATACCGGGCGCAGGTGGAGTACGGTTTAATGTTGCCGCCGCAACCGGAGTTCAAGGAAATCTTGAACTCGTTCCAGATTGTCCTGGTGCAACTCTCCCCTAATGTCGTTGCCTACGTGTATTCATTCCTGAAACTGCTGCAGGCTCAAGGAATACAGTGGACCTCGACGCTATTCAGGAGCTTGTTTAGCTGGATGGCGGTGCCAGGGTACAGAGGATGCTTGGCCCTGCGGTCGAAGATGAGGAAGGCGATATTTTCAGGAGCAAGTAGTTCTCACTCGGACTGGAGGGGCTACTACTTCTTTGTCGGAGGGGATTTAGGAATCCCCTTGATGCCCGACACGTGCCTCCCTGCATTCGTCTGCGATGCCAAGTGGATGGCTGGGCAAGACACCCTAAAAAATCTAGAGAGGCTAAAAGGGCAGAGTTGTCCCCTGAAGGACTTCCTTAGACACGTGAGGAACGATATATCCCTGCATGCGAAGGCGATGGGGTATGTCGTTCTCAAGGAAGTCATCCCACCTACCGGCACGGTTCTGATGAAGAGGGCCAGGAGGGGGCAGCCTCCGGCCATCCAGCTCAGTAAAGAGATTACTGAGGTGGGGGAGGAAGAGGAGATAGAGATTCCGGAGCCGGTCTGTGGCGGAACTGCCGCCGACGTGGTATCCTCTCCTGAGGATGCCACAGACGACAGGAAAACTTTGGCTGAGCTGGGGTACACGAGAAAGGGGAAGAGACCCGTGTCAACCGCCAAGCCCCAGACAATCCCTAAGGGCGCCAAAGGAGTTGTTATAGGAGAAAAGAAGGAAGAGAATAAGGCCGACGGAGGCCAAGAAAAGGAGAGGACGGAGGGATCTTGCCTGGATTTGATTCTTAGCAAGGTTCCCAAGAAGAGAAGGGGTTCCTCCGAGAGCACGATCCTAGAGCCCCCATCTAAGAAGGCGAAAAGTGTGGAGGAGGAAGGCTTTGCTGCCGGGGGAGAACATGACTGACGAAGCGTAGAGCCCCCCTATAGCACCAACTTTGCCAGGATCTTTGGGGACGAAGGCACAAGAATGGCAGTGAGAACGAGAAGGGACGAGAGAAGATTGACAGTCGTCTCCCTGCCGTCCGCGAACCAAGGCGGCGTCTACCGAGGGGAAGTAGGTCTGGCCCTGGGGAGCGGCCTGGTGTCAAAGGGTTTGGAGGAGAAGTTGGAGAGGACCTCGACGCTAGAGCTCTACTCGGGCTTCGCCAACAGGGTAGCTACGGTAAGGATTCTTTCTCAGGCCTTCTCTCCCGTTTGTTCTTGTGAGCTAACTCTGTTTTTGTTGCAGATTCTTGCTCATTTGCCGTTGGCTCTGAATAAGGCCTTGAGGACAGAGGAGCAAGTACTGGAACAAGGACGCCAGCTTCATCAAAGGGATGAAGAAATTGAGGCTTTGAGAGTGCAGCTTGCTGTGAAGTCTTTTCAACTTGACACCATTCAGGAGGAGAAGGCTAAGCTGCAAGAGGAGTTTGCGGTCTATAAATCTGCAATGGGTGCAATGAAGGCTGATAATAAGGCTCTGCGAGAGAAGATGGGTAAGGTTGCCGGAGACCAGGAGACCGTTGCTGTGGAGAGGTCTGTGGCAGCTGTGAAAGCCTACAAAACAAGCTTATCTTGTAAAAAAGAGAGGTTAGAAGGGATCAAGCGAGCATGGGAAGGATTGGCCTCCACTTTGATCCAAGAGGGCAAAATTAATGCCTCTGACCTCGAGGAAGTGGATCCCTTTCCTTGCCTGGTTGCTGATCCTACTTACAGGGAGGAGGATTTTGACTTAACTGACGACCTCATCCATCAGGTGTTCGATCTTTTGAATGGGATCAGTGAAGGCTAACCCACTCTCCTTGTAAGATGAGTGAATTGTAACCTCAATTCTTTGTAATTTTGAAAATGAATGAATAGAAAGCTTATTTTATCTTGCATACCTATTTTATTCTAATGTGTATGAAATAAACAAGTACTTTTGTATGAGGTTTGGATATTTTGATTGTGACCCCTCATAACAAGTTAATAATAAATGTCTTTGAGTCATATAGGATATTCCCAACTTGAACTTTGAACTTCACAAATCCACATAGGAAGGAAGTAATGATAACAGGAGAAATCTCGCCTAAGAGGTATTATCTGACTCAATGCCAAAAGGACTTGGGGCGTCTGAAATATCGTGTCCGATGTTTGTACTTAAGGCATGGGCTGACCTCGGGGGTTTCATAATTTCGGGCTTGGAATCATATCCCTTTATGCGCCTGCACATGAAAGAAATAATAATAGTAGTGGAGATCCTGCCTAGGAGGAGTTATCTGACCCAATGCCAAAATTACTTGTTCGTCTGAAACATCGTGGCCGATGTTTGTACTTGAGGCAAGGACTGACCCCCGTTAGAGCGGCAGATCCTAGTGGGAAGCGAAGGCATTCTGCTTAGGGGGGACCTGTATCATGAGTAGATGACAAGGACTGCCCTAAGGTTACGAGCTAGCCGCATGGGCTTATGGAAGGGTTCTAGATGTATGTAGGAGACCCCGTCTGCCAGGCGTAACTAGGCTCAGTGACCTCTGTATATGGAAGGTTAGTTATAACGAACCATCGTGTACGAGGCTCCGGAGCCTTGGGTACGATGGTTGAGATTTTTGAGGTTGAAATCATACCTGAGCAATAGACATTAGGCTGATATGAATACCCAAATATGAATAAATAGGTGTGAGATTCATTGTCACAAGAACTTTGGAGTTCAAGATATAACCGTTCAGACAGTATAAAGAATTTCAGATATATTTTGGAAGAACCCAAATGTCTATTAATAAAGAATGTCCCAGAACTCGTCAATTGAATTCGTGTAATAAATTCCTGAATGAATCTGTACAAATGAATCTTGTATAGGGAGTATAAAGATGAACTGCTGCTAGGGATTAGGCGTAGAATTTCTTTAGATCATCCCCACTCCAAGTTCTAGGGAGTTGGATGCCTTTAGAAGTCATTAGATAATATGCGTTCGGTCCAGCAACCTCGCGCATGATGTAAGGGTCTTCCCAGTTAGGCTCAAGCTTGGGAACTCCCAAGTTGCTGCCAGCAAGAAGCCATCGTTTGAGTACAAAGTCTCCTTGAATGAAAGTCCTGGGATTAACCTTGCGGTTGAAATACCTTTCAACCCGGCGCTTGAGTGCGGCCAACTCTCTTTCCTGTTCCAAGAGGTCTAGATCGACTCATCGTGAATCATCATTTTCGCCCATCCAGGTTTGCAGATCTTCGAGATTGAAGTTGGCTGCAGTTTCTACCCTGGGGGAGGAGTGTTCTAGCTCAACTGGTATGACTGCGTCCATCCCAAATGAAAGGGAGAAAGGAGACTCCTGAGTGACCTCGGAAGGAGCTGTATTGTAAGCCCAAAGAGCGCCTGGTAGTTCTTCTGGCCAGCAGATTTTGGCGCCGTCGAGACGTTTCTTCAAGATACTCAGGATATTTTTGTTAGCGGCTTCTGCCTGCCCATTGGTGTGAGGATGCCAGACAGATGTGTACTTGAGGTTGATTTGATGTTTACCACAGAAGTCATGGACCCGCTGATTAGCAAACGGGGTGCCATTGTCTGTGATAATCACCATCGATATGTCGTATCTGCAGATGATGTTGGCCCATAGGAAATTCTTGACATTCTACGCAGTAGGTTGAGTAAGTGGCTTGGCTTCAATCCACTTTGTGAAGTAGTCGACAGCCACTAGTATCCATTTGTAGTTCCTTATGGCCGTAGGCATTGGGCCCAAGAAGTCCAGCCCCCAAACAGCGAAGGGCCAAGACGAATTGATGGGTTTGAGATAGCCGGTGGGCTAACTGTGCATGTCAGCATAGTACTGACATTGAGAGCATTTCCCCACGAACACCTGAGCATCCTTATGGATATTTGGCTAGAAGAATCCCTGGCGTAGGATTCGCATAACCAGACTTCGGCCACGAGCATGAGTTCTGCATTCCCCTTTGTGCATAGCCTCCATGACTTCTTGAGCTTCCTCAAGCCGCAAGCACTTGGTGAGAGGCTTGGCATAAGACCTTCTGTAGAGCTCTCCATTGATGAGGACGTATTTGGCGCTGTCAAGCTTCAGTTTCTTCGCCTCTTGCCTGTTATCGGGTTGCGTCCCATCTTTCAAGTAATTGAGGATCTTGTCCATCCAGCAAGGCGGATGCTCCTCAGAGTGGATTTCTGCGCATTCGAAACTGGGCCTTTCGAATACTTGAGTTCGGCGGAGGTCGGGGAGCCCCACCTTTGCGAGCCGATCTGCCACTTGGTTTTCTCCTCTGGGGATATGCGTTAGGGAGAAATCTTCGAACTGAGAGATTAAGGACTGGGCTTGTTACAGATATTTTTTCAGAACCTCGTCCTTTATTTCGAATGCTCGATTCACCAGGTTGACGACCAATTGGGAGTCACTGAACACCTGTATGCACTTCACGGCCATACTAAGTGCGAAGTTTAGCCCTGCAATAAGAGCTTCATACTCCACCTGATTATTTGTAGCCTTGAACTGAAGTGTCACAGCCTGGTGTAAGGTGGCTCCCATTGGGCTGGTTAGGAGAATCCCAGCCCCCTAGGACTGCGATCCAGACGCACCGTCGACATGAAGGGACCAGAGATTTGTCCGATGTCTGGCAAGCGGTGGCTCTGAAGTAGAAAGCTCGGCGACGAAATCTGCCAACGCATGAGCCTTGATTGCTGTCTGTGGGATATATTTGATGTCATACTCGCCCAGCTCAATGGATCATTTGAGCGGCCTTCTTGAGACCTCAGGAGTGTGCAGTATCTTCAGAAGTGGTTGGTCAGTGAAAACCTGGATAGTGTGGGACTAGAAATATGGGCGTAGCTTTCTCGCCGTCACCAGGAGAGCCAGAGCAAGCTTTTCCAGTGTGGGGTATTGGCTTTCAGTGTCTAGGAGTATGTGGCTAATATAAAAGATTGGATGTTGTACCCCCTTATCGTCGTCTACGAGGACCGCTGAGACTGCAGTGTCAGACACCCCCAAGTATAAAGACAGGACTGCTCCTTCCTTTGGTGCCACTAATATCGGGGCCGAGGTAAGATACTTCTTCAGCTCCGTGAAAGCGGCTTCGCATTCGTTGGTCCACTGACCCCCCTTGTTGTTGCGCAGGCATCGAAAGAATGCCGAACATCGATCCCCGGCTTTCGAGATGAATCTGCCCAGGCTGTTGATCCGTCCTGCCAGTTTTTGGATCTCTTTTGCCGTTTTAAGAGATGGCATGCTCAGGATCGCCGAGATCTTATCTGGATTGGCCTCTATTCCTCTGGCCGAGACTAGATAGCCAAAAACTTCCCTGAGGCCGCGCCAAAGGTGCACTTGGCAGGATTAAGCTTGAGGTTGAACCTTCGGAGGGTGTCAAGTGTCTCCCTGAGGTCGCCGAGGTGTCCCTCTAAGGTTCTGCTCTTGACTAGGATGTCATCGACATAAGCTTCAAGATTCCTCCCCCTTTGGTCCTTGAAGACGGCATCAATCATGCGCTGGTAAGTAGCGTCAGCATTCTTGAGACCAAAGGGCATGACGTTGTAGTAGTATGTGCCGAAGTCAGTGATGAAGACAGTCTTCTCTTCATCTTCTTTGGCCATCCGGATCTGATGGTACCAAGAGAAAGCATCCAGGAAACTCATAACCTCGTATTCGAAGGTACGATCCACCATTGTATCGATGCGTGGGAGAGGGTAAGTGTCTTTGAGGCAGGCTTGATTCAATGTGCGAAAGTCTACGCACATCCTCCACTTCCCGTCGGCTTTTTTCACCATGACGACGTTGGTGAGCCATTGGGGGTATTGAACTTCCCTGATGTAATGTGCTCCAAGTAGTTTATTTAGTTCTTCTTTGATAGCGTCCTGCCTCTTCCCTGCCATCACCCTCTTCTTCTGTTTTGTAGGAGAGGCAGTCTCAGATATGTTTAGATGGTGCTCGCAGATAGCCCTGTCAACACCTAAAACGTCTTCAGCAGACCATGCCAAGACATCAATGTACTCAAAAAGCATGGCAGTGATCTCCGCCTGCTATTTATCATTCATGGATGAGGATAAGTTTACAATTTTAGAAGTCTTCCCCCAAGGTTACATTGATGACCCCTTCCTACGGCACAACGGGTTGAGATTCCCTGAGATCCAATTGATCGACCACGAGCTGTGCGGCGATCTGGAAATACCGAGTAGCCTGCCTGATGTCTCCTCTGATGGTGACAACGCCGCTGGAGGTAGGGAACTTCTCGCAGAGGTGAGGCGTGGAAATCACCATCCCAAAGGAATTGAGTGTTGTCCTTCCAAGGATGGCGTTATAGCCTGACTTAGTTCTGATGACAACGAAGTTCACCATATTCCTGGCATAGCCATTGTCGTCGCTGAAAGAGATGGGCAAGGCAATAAATCCCAGAGGTTGAACCCTCTTCCAGGAGAAACCGAGTAAGGTAGTTTCAACAGGGAGGAGGTTTACCTCCTTGAGCCCCATCTGGAGGAAAGCAGATTCGAACAGGATGTCGGCGGCACTCCCAGAGTCGAGGAGCACTCGTCGAACATCAAAATCAGCTATGCAGGCGACGATCATGATTGGATCATTGTGTAAGTTGCCCTGCTGGGGAAGATCCTCTTGGTAGAAGGTAAGCGGAATGGATAAAGAATGTTGCTCGGAGATACCGCCGACTTCGGCTTCTTGGTGGCGAGCAGCAGCAGGGTCAATGCTAAGATGGCATTGATCATCCAGGTGGCAGGGGGGTGAGGACGCCCTAGTTGGCTGGGGCCTGGAGACGGTAGAGCTTTAGCTGGGGCCTGGAGATAGTAGGGCTTTAGCAGGAGCCCCAGTAACTTCGGGGGCCTTCCCTTTCTAGGCAGCAGTGAAGGTCGGTGCCATCTGCATGAACTCATCGAGCTTGCCCTGACTCGCCAGTTTGTCGAGTAGAGCCCTGAGGCCTTGGCACTTGTGATGCTTGTGCCCGTAGTTCCCGTGGAACTCACAATAATTGTCGGGATCTACTCCGACTGGAGGCGCTGGCTTGGGTACGGCAGGTCGGACCCAACCTTGTTTGACGGCCGCCGCATAGATTTCAGGAAGCGGCCGGGAGAAGAAATGTTTCTGGTGCTGGACTTGTCGTGGCTTCCCCTAATCTCGACCACGATTCTTGGCCATATGTAACTTCGTGGCTGGGGGTTCATCACCCCGATGTCTTCATCTTTCTCTTCTCCTACTTGGCTCTAAAAACATCGGGGGGAGAGGACTCAGCATCCTCGAGGAGCATGAATTGGCTGGCTTTGGCCACCAGCTCTAAATAGCTCCGAGGTTTGGTCAGCTGCAGGGATTTAGACAGATCCCCCACCTTGAGTCCCCTGCAAAAATTGTGCATGGCCACTACAGGGTCAACATCTTCAGCTTCTGCTGCGGCGGTGAAGAAGCGGTTGGTGTAATCCCGGAGGCTTTCTCTCTCGCCTTGCTTAATATTGGCGAGCACCATGTCGGAAACGACCATTCGGGTTCGACCGATGAAACGGGCGATCAGCTCCCATTTCAGGTGTTCATAGGAGGAAATGTGACCCGTGGGAAGCTTGATGAACCACCTAAATGCCGCCCCCTTCAGGGTGTTTGCAAGGAGGTGGCATTTGGTAGCCTCATCTGGCTGGCGATAACGGACTGCGGCCTCGAACCCTTGTATGTGCTCACGGAGGTCGGTCGCGCCCCTGTAGGCCTCAAGCCTAGGCGTCCTGAAGTCCTCTGGGATTGGGGCCAGCCGGATGACGTCAGTAAAAGGAGCATTGCCATCCATCAGTCCAAAGAAGGGGTCAGGCCCATGATGAGGGAAGGCAGGTGGAAGAAAAGCAGGCTGTGATAGCGGACATGGTGGAAGAGGATTCTGGTGAACCTCCTGGAGGCGAAAGGGGCGTCTGGGCGGTTGAGAAGAGCCAGACGTCTGAATAGAAGGAGCTGCGACTGGAAGCACGGAAGCATGAGCCTCAGCGACCAGAGGAGGAGGTACAGGGGCCGCCGCTACCGGCGGAAGAGGTTCCCAGGCAGCCGCAACCGGCAAAAGAGGTGGAGGAGCCACCGCGACCAGCGGGAGAGGAAGTACTGCGCATATTGGCTGAGTCTGCCTGAGAATCACGGCCAGTTGGGCTGTGAGGCCAGTGACCAGGTCAGTGAGATTCACCAACATCCCCTGAAGTTCCGAGACACTGGTTCCCCTAGAGGAGGAAGCAGATTCGGCGTGACGCCGAGAAGTTGAGGCCGAAGCCCTGTCCTGCGGCGCCCCAACGGAAGGTTCTCCTGCATGCGCACTGCGAGCAGCGGAGTTGGTTCGGCGCGTTCTAGCCACCATCTTCCCAGAGTCTCAATGAAAGCACCAGAAGATGTTGGCGTAGGATGTAGGGGATCCTAAGAAACACCAAAAAAGAGAAAAAGTTCTGGGAGATGGCGGCGCGCAGAGAGGTAAGCCTGTTAGTGAAGGTTTAAGAGAGAAAGAGTTCGGGGCATCCAGAACAGCACACAAAGATTTAAAGTGGTTCAAGGAGAAAATCCCCTATGTCCACCGAGCGGTCAGCAAAGAAGTTTCACTAATGGGAAAAGATAGCCGTAAAGGCTAATACAAAGAGCTTACAAGAGGAAGAGAGAGAAAGAAGGAGAAAGAGAGAGCTTTTCTTGTTCTCAAGCTCCTGTTTTACAAGAGGTGATAGAGGAGGGATCCTGCTCCTCCTGGGGCGAGTCGACCTCTTCTAATCTGTTGATCCTGGGAGCTCGATTTTCGGGATCCTCTTGCTTGAAGACTATTTAAGAGTATTTGTAGGCAGCGGATGATGCAGCTTTATCCTGGTTTTCTGGAGGAAAGGAGGTGAACAAGCCAAGGTTCGCGCCGCTTGTCGGCCGCTGGAGGGACCAAAAGCCTCAAAAGGAGAATGCTAACTTTTAATATTGGTACTGCTTCTGGGGATTCGTGACAGCTGGGGCATGTAGACCCTTGATTTGCGTGTCTTAGAAAGAAGGTCTTGTACGGGGAACGGCGCGGTTGGGCCAAGCTGATCATCGTCATCGACATTAGCAGGGATGGTCCTGGCTCGTCGTGGACGAGGCTTGGTCGACTCCTCGTGTCCGAGGTTTGGTTGAACCCTCGTGTCCGAGGTTTGACCGGGATTAGAAACCTGTGAGAACAGAAAAACAAGTTAGTAAATAAATAAAAGGCCAAATGCCAGGTAGGCTGGCGTATACGGCATAGATACAGTGCTGGAACCACGTGTTAACATTATCGTACAAAAATATTCAATGTCCTTTTAGTGTAAAGAGAAAATAATCATATTAGCTATTAGGCATTACATGTGCCATTAACTAGTTATAACAATGCTGTGATAAAAGTAATTAAGAGAGATCAGAGAGAAAAAAAGAAAGAAAAATTTGTAATTTTTTATTATTATAAATAAAATTAAATTTTGATTAATTATAACAAATAAATTACTTGATGGAAACTATAAAAAATAGTCCAATTTAACTGATGTTATAGGAGAAAATGACGCAGATAGAGCTTTGTTTTGGTTGGGAGAACCCAAATAAATTATTTTTTTATTATAGACCTGTATGAAATAGATCTGCATCGGAGACTCCAATATAATTTCCTAATAATCAACTTCATGCAAAATGCATGATTACTTTGTGATATAATGTTGGCAGCTTCACTTAAATTAATACGAAAATCAATTGTTTTCTTCAAAACATGAACTGAAAATAAAAACTTTTAATTTTATTGCGTGCCAACCAAACTTAAATTTGATCTGGCATGAGACTAAACTAAGTGCCAATGTTGTAAAAATTGAATCGGATTAAAAACTAAATCACTGTTATAGTTCACAGTTGGACCAATCAGACTAATCGTTACACCAGTAGAACCGATGAATCACTACTGTCTTAAAAATTTAAAAAGATAATAATATTCATTGAAAATAACAAATCTATTCATCATATTACTTCATTGTTATTATCAAAGACTAAATATCACAATATGTATCAATATGAAAACTCGAAAATCTTTGCAAGAGACCACACTATCATTATATCATATCAGAGCCAAGCCAACACTACGACCAGAGCAACTCACAGCAAAAGCAGAATCAAATCCACAGTGAAGTTTTCACTTTATCAAATTCAAAACTAAAGAGATTCGTCTCCACGAGAAAAACCAATTGAGGCTTGTGGGCACACTCGATTGTCTTTTCTAAGTCCTGGTTAAAATCATCATCAAAAGAATAAAGCAGTTTTTTACCTTTTCTTTGAAGCTGCCAGTTCATATTCATAGCTATCTACTTCAATAGGATCTGTTTCCCTTGGGTTCTTCATAGGGAGGTTCTCCATGGGAGGTCCTGAGTTTTGCATTTGCCCCTTTTATCTTAGCTCGCTTCTTCCATTTCTTCATCAATGGGGGAGATGCCGACGATCTGGAGAGCTTTTGAAAGGGCCAGTTTTGCTTTTGGAGACGTATTGCAGGGCGACTGCTGCTCTTTGTTTCCCTTCGGGCTGCATCAAAGCGCTGAATCTGTTCTCCTTGCGGTTCAAGCCTGCATAGGCCTTCCTTTTGAGTACCTTGCTTCATCGAGGCATTCTCCTTGTGCATATCACTAGTAGTTAACGCTGCAACGGCCTCCACCTTTCCCCCTTTACAACTAGTTGAGCCAGGGGAATCCTCCTCCGCGTGGGAAGTAACTAGCGCTTTTCTAAGGGCCCTTCCTTCTTGAGAATTCACCCTCGAACTCCAACCACTACTGCTCCCATCTTCTCTCCATACATTAGGTTTAGTCTTCTCCTAGAGAGAGAGGGGCTCTCAACCAAGCTCCATAAGGAAGAGAGCTAGGAGTTGCTGAGTCTACTCCCTCTAGGCCCTCGCATTCCTTGAATACGTCCTAATCAGCAGCTACAGCTAAAGACGTCAATCATTATTCTAATTCTCAGATCTTTGCCACAGCTTGTGATTTCCTGCTCCACATCAACTTCAATCACCCCTCCTAGCTTCTGCCCTAGCTTGGTCATCAAGCCTACCAGGAGTCTAACTAGTCAGATCCAAAAGGAAGTGTGGAGTTTCACCTCATATGATCCTGTTAGCCATAATTGGCTTATCAAATCTCATATTAATGATAGTAGTATGTATATATAACAAATTATATACTCGATGCTCATAAAATTTTCAACTGCCTAACAAATAATCCTTATAAATAGAATTATTTAAATTAGTTTTTATCTCATGATAAATTTATTAAAATAAGATAAGAATTAAATAATTTAATAGACTACGTACATTTAACTTTTAATTAAATTATATTTTAATAAGCTTCCCAATTAGACAGTGCCAGAAGCCATCCTTCGCTTCCCTGAGTTCGTCTGTTGACACTTCTACTTCCTCCTCTTCTGTAAGCTTGAGGTTCACCCAAAGCTCGCCGAGGTCCTTCTGCCACTCCATGAGCTCTTAAAGGGAGTTTCCTAGTCCTCGCTTTTTCCTGGATTCGCCGTCGATCCGACTTTGGTCGGAACCCTAACCCCTCTCTCATGTGCGGAAAAACACAACACTCACGTATGGAGAGACAGATCTGGAACCCTAAAACAATTCTTATACAACACGTTGATTGCTCTACACAAATCATTGTAGTGAAATAAGTTTGCTTTGAAGTCAGACACAGGCCATGCTACAGCCCAGCACTTGAAGCAGGACTATGCTTTTCCAAAGGAATCTAATACAGATCTAAAGACCACTATGTGACCTTTTTAATACTATATCCTTGTATTGTGTAAAAGAACATTAAAAAGTTCTGAAAATATTAGTGAAATAAAACAATATTACACATTAAGTTGAATTAAGCAATTTTACATGTTCTATTTTTCAACCACCTCCTTAGGGCTGCTTGATAGTGTTTTAGAAATAGATAATTATAATAAGCTGCCTTTAAATAACATAAAAAATGATAGTTACCACTGATGTTTGTTTACCAAGTAAAAATTAACAAAAGCTATGACATCACATTAAACATATATTTTAATATTAAAATTTAACTATATTTCACATTATACACATATTTTAAATAAAAAATAAATTTTATTTCACGCCCTACACACATACCAAAATAATAACTAATTTATATATCTCACACATCCTGACATAATAACTAGCATTATTTGATACAACTTCTGATAGAAAAATACCATCATCTAAGTTTAACTTTATCTCATTAAAATTAACCTCTGTATACAAACATAAGTTCTACTTGCTCATTTAATCTTCCCAGTTGAATTTTATTTTGTTATAGTAGTATATTGAATCATTCAATTTCAAATGATTTTGTCAACAATTTACAATATAAGACCAAAAATGTATTACATTTATATAATCACATTCAGAATAGCCCCAATCAACTGAATCAATTAAGAAAAGAACTGAATGAAAACAACTTCCAACATACAATATCAAGCATCATGTAAGATATACAACATTCAACTCTCAATGAATAGAAATTTGGAACACAACGGATCAATCAATGGCAATAAGCTGTAATCAAGTGAAGAATTGAAGATCAATTAATGGGATTGAAACTGAACAAGACCATTGGAGGTTGCTTAGCTTAGCTCAAGCTAGGAAGCAGCAGGTTATGAAGGGAAAAATGAGGAAGCCTCAAGCATTATTGTCGCTTAAAAATGTATCCCTTGAATATCAACCAGAAAGGGCACAAAAATGAGTACCTCTAGATTTTTTTTGTATAGTTGAAGTATCTCAGGCTGAAGATGCAGCTTCTATCGCGCTTCCCAGAGGCCATGCTGCTTCAACCAAGGAATCAGCATATTTCACCTTCTTGACGAGTGTGATATCTTGCCATGGTTCCATATCTGCCAGATTAGACCGGTCTGTCAGTTATTGCAAGTAGAAGATGAAATGAGAGATCATAATCAGAGATTTATGGACATAGTACTGAAACAAATCTATACAATTAGGGTATTCATGTTTGGTTGAAGTATGTTTTGTGTTGCTTTAAGGGAGTTTTTTGTTTTTTGAGAGAGAGAGATTTTAATATTATGATGTGAAATAAAATCATTTTATTATTTCTTTAAAAGTGGGTTATATTTATTATTGTGGATTGTATTAGATATGAAATAAAATTGATTTTTAATATTTGAATTGTGTATAATGCGAAATAAATATAAAATATTGATGAAAGTGTTTTTAGAGATATGTTGGACAATAGTGCTAAAGATATGTTGGACTGCATCAACCATCTCCCACACCATAATCATCCAATACCCCTTTAAAAAGGATCCTGCAATACCATCCACCTCTAAACCTTGTTATTAGTCAATGAGAACGCTACCACTTTGATCTCCTCTGTAGTGACTGTCTTGGTCAATTGTCTAGCTAATGGCTCTTGACTGCAAATCAAAAGGAAACTCACAAAATGCACCCTTCATGCCCCACTTATTGGTAAAGAACATCATAGCCAATATATTTGCCTCCTCCGTGGTTCTCATCCCAAAAGAATCAACAACCCGTATCCATTTTTGCCTCTTCCTTTTTGTTGCAACTCTATGGAAAAAGGTGGTCATGTTCCTGTCTCGCTTTGCCATCCAATAAGCCTTCGCCCTCTGCCACCACCAAGTTTTAGCCCTCGCAATAGCGGTGTTATAGCCTGCTATTAGCTAAAGGATCTCAATACGCTACTCCACAGTAGGCCACCCAAAGTGGCTTCTCTAGGTTGAAGTGAAAGTATGACCTGATCCAATTCCTTGGTTCAGGCTAACAGATCTCCCACCTCCTTGTTGCTCCACCTCTTCAAAGTCTTAAGAATTCTCACTCTTCCTCCCTCTGATCGGATTCTTCCATGTATTTTACACAACCATAGTGGTCTCCTAATATTATGACAATCTAGCATTCTCAAATTTAAGCCCTCCTTGCAGCTTAAAGATATCTACACTAATATAGCTCAAAAGCAGTGGACAATGATTAGAGCCTATGCGTGCCAAGTGTGTGACCTGCAAGCAAGGAAACTCAAGAGTAGTAGAGTTGAACAACACTTTATCCAACCTTTCTTAGATTCTCCTGTTTCCCAATTGATTGTCACACCAAGTAAAGGCCGGCTAGTGAATCCAGCATCTCTTAGAGATTACTACATTGGCACTCAATCTTTAAAGCATGCACACCACCCATGATATACTTTCCACCTCAAACTGACATAACCTCAACAAAAGGACTTGTCCGTACTCGAGCATAACATGAACACCCACTTTTATTTCACCCCACATCAGTATAATACCTCATGAGTAACCTTGCAATAAGAAAGCTACAAAAATCTATGTTCACCCAGTTAGGTTTTCAATAAACTACCTATTTACATTAGTTTATTGTGTCCCCAAAAGAGAAACCATACAAGGTAAATTATCTCTATGTTAATGAGATGGTAACGAGAACTCTCGTCTTCTGTTGCTGCTCCGCCGCAATTCCAAACCACCACCCAATTCATGAGAAGATGTTTCTCCCTTGACCAGAAGCACCGGTGGCATGTCCTCACATTTATCTCCTCTTCTATAGTGAGGGAATATTCATTCAAGCCTTCACCATCTTGAACTAGTACCAACTTGTGATTTTCAGTTGTGAGCTTGGTTTGGCCCTCTTCCACCTCTTTTTTTTTGCATATGATTTGTTTTTGGAAAACTCATCAAGCATAAACTCCATATCATCCTTCTCTCGATTGTTTTCAGAATTGGCTACTACTGCAGTCCCACCTTTCTTCAAAAACTGCTTTGAATCTGAGCCTCTGCTGGCCGGAAAAACCATATCCCCATCTTCATTAGGCTGTGTGGATGGATTTCCATGTGTTTTTTTTCTCCGAACGATCACTTAACAGATTAGATATGGCCTCTTGAACAGAAACCTGCACAGTCTCCAGAATTATCTGCTACAGCATCTTATTTTTTAACGGATGCAGCAACTTGTTTTGAAAACTGCTTTAAATCCGCAGGTTTGCAGGCAAAAAACACAACTTTTCCATCTTCGCTGGGTTTTTCATATGGTTTGCCCCAATTGGTCATTGTCTGGGTCAGCTAATGGCCTTCAAACCGACAGCTGTGCACTAGTTCCAGAACTGCCAACAGTCACCGGTCACTGTTCCAGCCTTCAACTCAGCTTCCTTGTGCTTTACTTGCCACTTGGGTGCAACATTTGGATGCATAAACTTGTTCCGGACTACAATCTCTTCACGCAATTGCTGAATCCCACTTTTAGGATGCATTCCAACCATCTTCCCCCTCACTGCTCTCAGGTTAGCCAATCCAGCTCTGCTTTTTCTTTCTACTTGTCACAAGAGTCCACGAGCCAACCTGACCATCCTTGCCTTCTTCAAACACGATCACTCGTGGTGTGTTTGCCCTCCCTTCCCCCCTTCTCCAAAACATAGAGATGACACACACCCATGCATAAAGCTCCCACGTCTCCATCAGATCAACCATGATGGGAACTCCTGCTTTTGCAGCAATTGTTGCAAGTGTCAGCAAGAAAGGACCCTAACAGGTTGAATGAACTTGCCAGATGCAGCTCTAAATATCCACTTGTTTGAGATAAGTTCCATAAGGTGCTTGCCGCATGTCTCAAGCATTTCTCCAAGATGAGCTAAATGTCATTCGGAAGATGTGTTCTTTACAAAGATGTCATCAATATAAGCCTCAAGGTTTCATCTTAAGTTCTTTTGGAACAACTTATGAAATCAGCTCTTTACAAGGATGTCATCCACATGAGTCTCAAGGTTCCATCTGAACATCTATTTAAACACCTTATTAACCATTTTTTGATAAGAAGCTCCAATGTTCTTGAGCCCAAATGGCATCATTTTGTAGCAATAAGTGCCTAGTTTGTGATAAAGGTCGTCGTTTCTTCATCTTCATCAACCATTTTAATTTGGTGGGAAATGCATCGAAGAAACTCATTGTTGCATTACCAGCAACGAAGTCAACCAATTTGTCAACGTTGGGCAATAGATTCAATGAGTCCTTCAAGCAACTTGAGTTCAAACTGGTGAAATCGAAACACATTCACCACTTGCTATTATTATTTTTGACAAGAAAGGCATTGACCAGTAAGTTGGGGTATTAAACTTCCATGATGAACCCAGCCTATAGGAGTTTACAAACCTGTTTTGAATTACACCTAATTGATCCCATGTGAATATTCATTTTTTTTGCCACACAAGGTGAGAGCCCAAGGGTATGCTAGCTTATGTTCAATCACGGATCTATCAATTCCAGATAAATCTTTGGTTTCCCATGCAAATACATCAAAATATCTAGAAAGGAGGGTAAGACATATCATTAGGAAAGCCTTTTCGTTTTTCATCGAAGTTAGAAGAAAGAGTTATAATGTGAAACTTCACTAGAGTACAAACAACAACAACAATCTTAATCTAGTTGGAGTTAGTTACATGGATTTATCTTTCCACTTAGTTTAGTTATAAGTACACTCCTTATAAGCACGAGAACTTCACTACAGCACAAACAAAAAAAACAATCTCAAACTAGTTGGAGTTACTATATGGATTTATCTTCTCCAATTAGTTCTATTAAAAGTAAGCTTCTTATAAGCTCGAGTGATAATGACTGGATTTTGAAGTCATTTTTTATTTTCCCTCCCTTCGGAAATGATCCAATACAAATCATTTTTGGAAGTTCATTTTAGTAAAATAAGCAAATTTGAATAGGGATATAGACTTAAATGCCATGGTAAAATTTATAAGATAAAATGTTAAGAGGACTAGAATAAAGATTCGATGAAGAAAAGGTAGGAGTTTGCAAGATATTGCATTTTGGGAGATGTTTGAAGTAAAATGATGTGTTGTATTGAGCATAAAAAGGGAAGAAAATTTCAAAGTACATAAATCCCTAAAATGTTGGAAGAAAATTACATACCAAAACCATCAACAAGTAAAGTGAATTGGTAGACAAGATCCATGCAAAGATATGGAAGATTTTCCTTGGCTACATTTGGGTAAATGGCCTTGGCTTCCTCAACGCTCAATTTACATACACGCTTAGCAGCCTCCTCATAGTCTAAAGGTTTAACTTTTGCAACAGGTGAATTCACATCGACAAAACCAGCCTGTACTGCATCTTAAGCATGGTAAGAGGAGATAAAAAGGAGTAGAGTTAAAAAACTTTGCTGGGAATTCTTACCTCAGCAGCTCTATCAAAGAAAAAGGATGCAACAAATAGATTTTTCTGTCCGTCTCCGCCACCACCATTCCATATGCCACCAAAGGTGCATTTCATGTGGGAACATGTAGGTTCCTCATGTTTAAGAGCTTTGACAGCATCGGACCTACACTTGGTGTAACTAGAACCAGATGGCGATGCTGAAGCGGGGAATTCCTTATCACCATACTTGTATGATCCTTCAAAACAAAATGTACATAGCAGAAACGTCAGCAATGAAGAAAAAACCTTTCTTACCTCAAGGAGTTGCCATTTGAAAAGTTTAATTGAGCATTACAAATAAAATTTCATATTCTCTCACACATCACTAGTAAGTTGTAAATATCACAATCGTGACACTAGTTAAAATTTGTCAAATACTTGATATATTTTGTGACATTTTTTATAGTATCTATAATTCACATCTTCTGGCCATTAAGTTGCTATTGAAAATTTCAACTAATGCTCTGCTCCATGTACCATCTGTAAGACCAATATTAAATTAAAGTTGTCTAATCAAATTGCTTTAGTATTAGGCATAGCCTTAAGGTCATTAATATCAGCCACTGGCCTGCTACTACATTTTCTCT
The DNA here is from genome assembly GCA_019297695.1 of Apostasia ramifera. Lineage (NCBI taxonomy): Eukaryota > Viridiplantae > Streptophyta > Magnoliopsida > Asparagales > Orchidaceae > Apostasia > Apostasia ramifera. The sequence continues at coordinate 64,956 of JAEMOT010003120.1, read as the reverse complement.
CTTTTTTGAAGGGCTGCCACTATATTTTCAGTAAATTTTATTTGCATCACATCTACTCAAAATTTGCCAACAAAACCTCATCTAATTAATCATAACGAGCATGCCTCACATGCAATCTCAATTTAATAGTTTTTCCATTAAATTCCTGTGCCCCATTTAATCTAATTGAGCCTACAGTTTACTGAGCACCAAAAGTAAACTCAGACCAACAAGGCTTAGCAACAACTATAATCATTTAAAGCCTTAGGCCCTGTTTGGCACGAGGACCAAAATCAAAATCAAAATGGTACTAGCTTAAAAAACAACGATAATAATAAATAAATATTTTTAATCATTCTACACAAATTCTAATATAAAAAATATTATCTCACTTCACATACTTAATAATTTTCAACAAAAATATTAACTTTATTTCACATCCTAAAACAACAATGATAATAATTTTTAATCATTCTACACAAATTCGAATATAAAAAACATTATCTTACTTCACATACTCAATAATTTTTAATAAAAATATCAACTTTATTTCACATCCTAGACCAAAATACTCAGTTCAGAGTATTTTGATCTAGGATGTGAAATAAAATTTTATATTTTTATTGAAAATTATTGAGTATGTGAAGTAAGATAATATTTTTTATATTAGAATTTGTGTAGAATGATTAAAAATATTTATTTATTATTATCGTTATTTTTTAAACTAGTACCATTTTGGTCCTGATTTTGGTCCTCGCGCCAAACAGCGCCTAAAAGTTTCAATATCTGCAGATGTCACAGCTCATCATAAGGTAAAAATTACATGATTTAAGAATAATTAAGTAATTTTGTTTGATAAAGAGTATTAAGGCTATAGGCACCTTAGCTGTAATTTTGAGCAGCAACTCAGTAAAAGGGCAATTTAAAAATTCAAAGGGTAAAGATGCCACAAAAAATATAAAAAAACCTGGGATGTTAAATAAAGTGGTCGGAAAGTAATATTACAGGTTTTAAGTGGCATATGAGTAAAAAAAAGAAGTTGAACAATGTGAAATATGCATATATGCAAGTCCCACTTTGATGACAATAAATGCATAAAATGAATTCTTGTGTGCATCAATCTCAAGAAGCAAGAAATCAAGAGGAGAGAAGAACAAACAATATAAATAAAACGTACTAAGTAGCAATGGTAACCAAAAAAATTGAAAGTTAATTGTCATGATATGATGAAGAGAAATCATATATGGATTCTCAAAACTGATCATTAGAATCGTAATAGTAGGAAAAAAAAGATGAGATGGGGTTGGAATGACGACTTTACCATGATGTCCTATCAAGATGCAACCACTATCAGATCCTTCTGAAACTTTTAATATCTCAGCTCGAGCAGCAAGTAAACCATAGTGCAAATAACTGAAATCAAAGTCAACAAATTAATGTCAAAATTCCTCCATCAATAAAATACAGGATAAAATATTGTTTTAGTTCCCAGGTTAATCTCAGAAAAATATAGTTAGCAAACCTGTGAACATAAAGGAAATACTTGGTTCCTTTCAGAAAGAGCTCCTTCACATATTCGTCTTCTCCAGGTGTGGGCTTTGGTGCCTTAGCAGCATCATTCTCAGATATGGCATAAGCCATTTGGACAGATCCGCCTCCTAAGTCAACTACTCCAACTGTGTTGGAATACTTCTTCCCCAAATTACCAAGTAAATAATTTATAGTGACCTAGGAAGAAAAGAAATCTATGTCGGCTTTAGTATAAGGTAAAATATCGGAAAGGAAAAAATTAAAATGAAAAAATTCCAATTAAAATTATATGGGTAATGGATAATATGAACTTATCAACCGATAAAACTAACCATTAGTCAATGAAATCTGCAAATGAAATAGTATAATAGCTCTCAAAAATTCAAGTCTAGGAATTTGAAGCAAGTGAATGATTTAATGTCATAAGTTCAAAACCTGATAATAAAGTTCAGTTTTAGACTTGCCTGTACAGAAAGGCTGGGACTAGAGCCTTCTCTAGGTAAGTTAATAAAGACATGTCAAAACAATTCCCTTGTATGAGAAGGAATCAGAGGCAACCAGCACCAGAGTAGCCTGATTTGCAATTTTGGAGCTAACTTATGAAACTGTGCAACTAGTTAAACCTTTTCACAATTGATTTCTATTAAATAGTGCACGTATTGTTAAGTTAATTCAAATCCTTTTCACAAATTCTCTAAATGAAAAAGGTTAAGGGTAGATACAACAACAACAACCAAGCTTTAACCCCACTAGGTGTGGTCAAGTACATCAATTCTTTGTTTCTATTTCACTTTATCAAATAACTCCTCATTTAATTTTAAACATGCAAGATCATTTCCTATACTTTCTTGTCATGTATTTTTGGATCTTCCTCTTCTTTTTATATGGGCAAAATCCAATAACCCAACTATGTATTTTTGGATCTTCCTCTTCTTTTTATATGGGCAAAACCCAATAACCCAACTCTCTTTACTTGAGCTTCTATCAGCCTACAATTTACATGTCAAAACCATCTGCGATGACTCTCTTTGCTTATCCTCAATTAAGGCTACACTAATCTTCTCATAAATGTGTACTCATTCCTCATCTACCTTAGCTTCATTATCTCTACTATTCTTATTTTGGGGAACAATAAAAAGAAGAGAAATTATAGACTGATCCCTTGCATGAAATTTTTGGGATATAGTAGTAGACCTAAGTATTTGCAAACACCAAGAAGAGAAGAATGCATAGTGTGCTGACCTCTTCAAAGAGCTAAACAACCTCACATATCATGTCCTTTTAATAATTAATACCAACTTGCCGCATTTGTAAAATGATCAAGTGATTTGGAAAACGGGAAGGCCTTCAAGGTTAAATTTGAAACATTAGGTCACAGTAGGGTTTCTAATAAAAATGAATATAAGATGGATGAATAACCACCATTAACTAACAAAGAAAGTTATAGGTGTTGTATCTCATAACTTTGGGAAGCGGCCATTGAAGACAGAACTGTTTTGTCTAAATCAAATTGGATCTAAAGCACAATTGGCAATGGGTTGGGCCAATCTAAACAAAACCCATAACCGCCCCACTATCTATTAACCATTACGCATACCCACCCCACCCGTACCACCTCCTCCTTCCCCTTCAGCCTTCTCCTCCCTCTAAGCAACACGAGATTGCAATGCGAAGGCAGTCTCCTTCTCCTCAACCTCCTCTAACTTCCATGAGATAGCTCTCTTGTGGTTGCGATTCTCAAGCTCTTCTGTCTTCCTCAAATCATTGAGGGCCTTTTACCTATCATCCTCCAACTTCTCGATCAAATCAATGGCACCATGGAATGCATAGCGAAACTGAAGACTCCATTACCGTGCTCCAAATCCATGGGTCTACTGCAATTCTAAAGACCCCAAATGGCCCTTTCTCCTCTATTAACACATTGAGCCAACAAACTCAAACAAGCAATAATGAGTTGGGCCAGTCTAAACAAAACCCATAACCGCCCCACTATCTATTAACCATTACGCATACCCACCCCACCCAGCCCTGCCCCACCCGCGCCACCTCCTCCTTCACCTTCAGTCTTCTCCTCCCTCTAAGCAACACGAGATTGCAATGCGAAGGCAGTCTCCTTCTCCTCAACTTCCTCTAACTTCCATGAGATAGCTCTCTTGTGGTTGCGATTCTCAAGCTCTTCTGTCTTCCTCAAATCATTGAGGGCCTTTTACCTATCATCCTCCAACTTCTCGATCAAATCAATGGCATCATGGAATGCATAGCGAAACTGAAGACTCCATTACCGTGCTCCAAATCCATGGGTCTACTGCAATTCTAGAGACCTCAAATGGCCCTTTCTCCTCTATTAACACATTTAGCCAACGAACTCAAACAAGCAATAACAAGTCAATAGCGAAAAGTCTAAATCCATTGGGTGGAGCCCCTAGTCCTTCTCACCGACTTTTGGGGACTTCTTACTGGAACTCCCAGTCCTTTGCCCATTGTTATGGCTAATGCTTCGTTCCCTACATCCTTAACCTTGATGCGCGGCTCAGCCCAAGGACCTCAGAGCGTCTTACTCCCCTTTGTTGATTCAACTGCTTCCAATCAGTGTAGCTAATTAATGGTCAAAATTTCTCTCATTTTACTCAATATAAACTCGACTCGAAGTCAACTCGTCAAAATAAAATCAATTCAACTCATAATTGATTCATTATCTACATTTTGAATTGTATTTAGGCTTTTCTAGTATCTTTTTAAGATATTTTATGTGTACACGTATATCTTAGAAGGTATATATTAAAGAGATTGAGGTAATAGAAATAAACATTATGTATATCAACTTAATAAAATATTATATACAATATATAATATATATGTTAAATAAATATAAAAAAAATTAAAATAAAATTAAAATAAAGACTCGATTCAATCCAATAATCTACTCAAACTCAAAGACACTTTAATCGATTTGAAGCAAACACGACTCAAATTCAAAAAGTACAAGTTCAAGTTGAGGTTGACTTGCTCAAACTTAACTCGTTAATAGCACTACTTCCAACCAGGCTAGAACCAGCTCTCTCTTCAAGAGAATGGTGTCACGATCAAGATAACCAAGTAACTCCAATCGATTAGGCCCTAGTTGCTACGACTGATCCTCAGCTCTGCTAGACCAAGCATCACCATGTGCGACTAGTTCAAAAGGTTTGAAAGCCTACTCCTCTGCCACTATAGGAGCTCCTCGTGGACATTGGCATGTACTCTTTCAACTTACTCTCTGGAGGCCCCGCAATCAAAAGCGACTCATCAATCCTCAATTCTTCACCTCGAGCAATCTAACCAACCAGCTACATCTTAGGTCAATTATCTTTAACCCACTCTTCTTCGAAAGATTGCTTTCAGCTATAACAAAGCACCATAGGCAACGACATTACCTCAAAGTCCATTGAAGAACTCCCCATTTGACATCATTTTCGCCACTTCAAAGTGCTAAACTACTAATGTTGAAGCCCTCCTTGTACAAGGATTGCTACCCTCGTAAGTAGGATTCCCTAATTTTAGGCTCAAGTCTTTGTTATATTGTCAACCTTGACTACCTTCCTCTAGGAAGACTCATCGTTGATGAAGGATGATCTACCTCACTTCAAGATAGCCAAGTTGCGGTTTAAATGCCAGAATCCTCTCAAAAATAGTGAACATCACGCCTTATGGCATTCAATACGTCACAACACATTTATCTACATACAACATGAAGCTACTCATTTCCTTCGATTCTCATGTAGTATCCATCATTTTACCTACAAACCTTAATACGACCATTTACCGCACCAAAGACCTCATGGAGCATCCCAACAAGCTAATCCAAAAGGTCCTTGAATCGCACGACCCCACCCCTAAACAACATCTAATCTCTAGCGCTGCTCAAAGGGAACCACCTATTGGGGGGCCTGAATTGAGTTGTCCTTTTCAGCAACCACAGCCTCAATCAACTTTAGAGATGAAAAGGACTCATGATGCTCTCGTTTCCTATTTCCCTAGGTAGGAAGAACTCAATCCACCGAAGCACTTCCCAATGTCGGTAGCCTCCCAAGCTAGGTTTTGTAGACCCTCAATTGTTGCAACTTTCTCAATAAATTTTCCTAATTTTCAAGCTCTTCGACTCTCATCAACTAGAACATCTGGGAAATACTCCACGTTTGCTACTAGCTCGACAATCTTGTCCACCTCAAATGATATGGAATGGTCATTATCAACTATGATAACTAACTCTACCTCAATCATCAAGCTATCAGTGGCAACAATCACATCTCTCAACCTTCCTACGATAGAAGTACCATCAATCACTGATCCCTCTTAATTTCCTCCAACAACCAAACTTAGGGATTATGCGAGAGGGGTGTTCTAATAGTAGCACACCTGGTACGTCAGGCTAATCCTATACTTAGGATTTGATATGAACTGAACCTTTAACGAACAACTCGATACTCAGTATGATATGAGCTAACTCATGTTCGGTTTTTCAATATTAATGAATAAGCTTGAACATAATTTTAAAACCTTAATTGGTAAATGAACGACTTTAAACAAACTAGAATTTGGTTCGTTTATATTTATGAACTGTTCATATAAAGCTCATGAACATGCTCGATTAAAAGGCTTGATATTAGGCTCTTTTATGGCTTAATTAGTGACTCATTTAGAGCTTATTTAGAGCTCAGTTAAAGATTTTAATATATCTTGTTTATTAATTTTTTAAAAAAAAAAATCATGAATCAAGAATTACCATGATGATGAACCTTCTTGTAAACACATTAATGTACTTTATAAAAGCTTGTTTGACATGTTTGTGAATTTAAATATATATGAGCTCATTTGCAAACAAATTAAAAAGCTCATTTGCAAACAAATTAAAAAGCTCATTTGCAAACCAAACATGAATCAAGCCAAAACATGTCTTTATGTTCACAAATCAAACTTCGAATGAGGTCAAGCTCGATATTAATAAATAAACGTGAACTTAAATAATCATAATCAATTCAGTTCGATTCATTTATAGCCCTACCTATACTTCATCGCGTGGCCCTTTAGACATCTTTGCCATCAATGGCTGACCTGCACCAACAAACTTCCTTCAACTTCTTGCTCCAACTACCTAATGACTATTCCCTAAACAACTTATCCCCTGAGGTTAAGGCCATGTCCGCTTAATCTTCAAGCCTCCTCTTCGTTGAAGGCTTAGGGGATCCCAAGGCCAAATTTGTTCTCTATTTGTGAAATTTTATCACGCAGCTAATTGCCTCCACAAAACTGTCACAATTTCATGATGGATCAACTAGAACCTGCACTAAAAAAGGGGAAACTCAGATTGCAATGACCAATGTAGAATGCACGACCGTTTATTCTCCACTTTAACCATCACATAAGGCAATTACAAACAAAAGCTAAATGCACACCACTTTTGATTTATTTCAGCATGTTCATACTTATGAAGCTTGCATGCAATATACATGCAACATGCATTCTTCGTTCATATATTCTAATGGAACATCCTGATATTATCTCATATATACATTTTTTCAAAGCTGATATGCATGGTCATTTTGACTATCTAGTTGGGCACCATTACACTATCTCATAAAATGTCAATGAACTATATCTTAACATAAGTGAGTTGTCTTGTGTGGACCTATAAGTTATCTTGCTGCCTTTTCAGCACGCTCATTCCCTTCGAGATACCTTTTTTCCAAAAACTTGCAATCATTCCCTTCATACAAGTGGAGTTCATCTTTTACCATAATCCACCTCAAGTGGGTATTTTCAACCATTATAGTTTTCATCTATCTCCAACTGATCATTCTCTTCAAATGGATTTCTCTTCAAATATTTCATATCAAGGCCAATCTAGGTGCCACCTCAGATTTCAAGTTCAAATACTTCATCTGCACTTCTTACCACACCATAGACACCAACCAGAGCAGAAGACTCCTCTAGTTGTTACGTATACTCTCATTCATACCCCTTCCTCACTATGTAAGACAACCACACCATAGACACCAACCAGAGCAGAAGACTCCTCTAGTTGTTACGTATACTCTCATTCATACCCCTTCCTCACTATGTAAGACAACCCCCAAGGGGAAGGAGTTCTCTGTTCAATCTTATTTTTATCAGAATTTCTAATGATAGTAAAGCTTTCAAAACTCTGACATCAAGGGTTGTGGTTTTTCAGTAAGAAATTAGGTGTTTCCGTATAAAAATGACTCTTAAGAGTTGTAAAATGAATATGATTCATTTAACCAAACTGCAAAACGTTTCATCGAACAAAACAAGAATAATAGCAATGGTAAACGAGTTTAGTCTATGTGGGAATGGCTCTTTCTTTTAGCTATTTTAGCAAGTGTTGAATTTGTATGATGTGGAATAAAGCTTGCTTGCAACATTGAAATTAATGTAAGATGTGAAATAAAATTTATATTAAATATGTGCAACATGTAAAATAAAACTAATTTGTATGTGTATTTATTTCACATGTGAAATAAAATTATTTTTTAATGTTAGGAATTGCGTGGGATGTGAAAGAAATGTGTTGCCAATCTAGAATAAGCCTGCTAATGCCAATGAATGTCAAGAAATTATATTCTCCAAAGAGAACTATCAGCCATTTGCTCAACCGCTCTGTAGTTAAACATTTGTAATATGCAAAAAAAGTAAAAATAGATAAAACGAAACAACGCAAAAAATTGAATGGAACACATACACATATATAAGACCAAAATTGAAGTATGAGATAATGTACCCATTGGAAAGCTCCTTCTTGAGTTCCATCAAGAACACTGACCCAATCTGATTTGGACTTTAGTGAGCTCTTGCCATGAAGAAGATCCCTAACCTGCAGTAGTTGCCAGTTAAATCAAAGTGAATCAAAAGGATAATTTGACAAACATTCAGTTACCACTAGTAAGATTAAAAGGGCTAGAAAGTTTTACCGCTTGCAAAATGTTTTCAGAGGTTTCAGTTCCTAACTGTCTCAACCCTGCAGTTGCCTGCATAAACACAGAAATGTTAACGGCAAGGAACTACAACACTTTAAAAAAGTACTTGTGAGATATCCACAGCTAAAAATAACCATTTTACAACCAATTGTAACTCACACCAACTCTAACAGGTGTTTTCCCTCTGAGTTCTGCAGGAACCACATTTTCAGCTTTTTCTAATAGAGAAACCAGAGACTCTGCAGCTTCCTTGGGATCATTAGCATAGGAGCTTAAGCCAGGTTTTTTCTGAGAGCATCCAAAAAATGAAGAATACTGTTATGATTGTCAGATATATGTTTCTTTAGCACATACTATTTCTAATCAAAGCATCCAATGGTTGCTATATATGCATGCAGCGCCACACTTGGAAGCTAGTATACTAAAGGATGGAAAATAGCATCCTTTAATAACAAAGATAGGTGAATGATGGATGTATTTTTGTTTCTCATAAATGTTGTCCCACCACCTTAATAAGACTGCTTCCAACATCGCATATAACTTCCCTCCTCAACCTGATATCAACACTACCTTTTCATTGTCCAGGATTGCAATGTCTAGGCATCATTTCTCTTGACGGTTTATTACAATCATTTCTTCCATTAGAACCATTGTATACCCAGTATTACAACTTACTAACATTAACATTCCAACATACCAACCACTTCCTTTTTTGTCATAAATCTTATGAAGTACCAGCTGCTTGTTTCTCCCTTCACATCACAGTTGAATCCATTTTTCCTTCTCAAATGAAAAATTTAACAGTAAAAACTTGAGCTCAGGTCAGCACAAAGACTTTACAAGAATACCCATCCTAGAACTACAACCAAGACATTTACATGCATAGTTATGACGGTATTCAGGTGTTCACGAAAAAATACACATAGCATATGATTTCTAAAAATCTTTCCAACAAATGCCAAATGTACTACACCATAATGTTACCTAGAAAATGATATGGAGCCCCATAACTAGCCCTCAAACAGACATTCAAAATCCATGCACAACCTATTTAATGGTATTATAGTCCCTATTTACATCATCAGCATATCCAGCAACTTTGAGGCCACCTGCTCTATCACAAAAACAAAAATCCTTTGAGACCACCTGTATCTCAAAAGTAGCAAGACAGAACAAAATAGCCGGCAAGGTCTACAATCAGCAAAATAAAGTAACAATATGAAGAATGTACAATAGGTTGATTTAAAATAGCCAGTTACAAGGAAATAGTCCGGAATATGGGATCTGGAACCGAATCTCTAAAAAATTTTTGTTAAGAGCAACGAGATAATATCACTGAACCAATTACCTGAACGAAGAGCTCAATATCCTTCCCGATGTGAAGAAGATCCAGATTCTCGTCGAAGCAGTAAACGTGGACCCTGCTTCCGGAGCTCCCCGCGTCAAAGATGACGGCGTAGCTCTTGGATTGGCCACTCGGCCCAGCCTTACGCCCAATAATGGCAGCATCCCGTGCGGGAAGAGGCGCCGGAGAGCGCGGCATGAGGAACAGGACGAAGAAGACTAGTACCGTAGGGATCGAAATGACGAGTATCACGCTTCTGAACCGATGGATCTTGTCCCCCAAAGTCTCCTGCCGCGAGCGCTTCATCTTGGCGTCGAGGTCCCCCGGTGAGGGGATCAGTTCGGCGGCCGACGGCGACCGGTACCGGATCTGGCCGTTAGAGGACGACGGAGGCTTCAGGTGCAGCGCAGATTCGTGGACAGACTCCAGCTTAGGTAGAGATCAGAGACGTCGGGGGAGTCGGAACTTGAAAGGAGAGCGGCCAGAGGACGGAGGGATCAACGTTGGTGAACGAAGAGAAGAATCGATCGCCGGATAAGTGGCCTCTCCACCTCTTCTCCCCCGTCGGCTCTCGGCGGGAGGAACTCTGCCAATCGCCGGAGGGATTCGTTCATTCGTTGGGGACAGAGGGGAGAAGAAAAAGGAACAGTTGACAGGGAACTACGGGGATCAAGCACGGAGACGGAGTAATGACGTGGAACGGCCAGCTGGACTATCAAAACAAACTAGGGTAAATTACATCCAGGTCTCTGAGTTTAAAAGTTATTATCACACAGGTCCATATTTTTTAAATTATAACATCAGAATCCCTAGGTTAAAAAAATTATCATCTAGGTCTTTTTATTTTTTATTATTAAAAAGTATTAAAATTACCATTATACCCTTATCCTCCCTCTTTNAGCTGCCCGCAGCGCAGCCGCCGGTTATGTCGCAAGGTCGCCAACGGAGTCATGCGGCCACACGGGGTGGTGCAGCAACTGCGCGCGACCGCACGGCTGCCGGATCGAGTGGAGAGAGGGAGGGTAAGGGTATAATAGTAATTTAAATATTTTTAATAGTAAAAAAATTTAAAAAAGACTTAGATGACAATGTTTTAAAACCTAGTAATCCCGGTATTATAATTTTAAAGACGTGAATCTATGTGATAATAACTCTAAACTCAAAAACTGAGTGTAATTTGCCCAATAATAAAAAAAAAAATTACATTCAAGCCTCTGAAAGTTAGAAAAATGTTAGAAATTGGTACTAATTTTTTTTAAAAAAAATACTTTTAAATCATAAATTGTAAAAATTAAAATATTATAATTTTAATTCCATTTTCACATTCTCACTTTTTTCATTTTTAATAAAATATATAAAATTTGATCATTCTTTATCAATTTGAACATCCTTCACCTTTATTCTTCTTTACAAATTTAAAAATTAAAAATATAAAATTTCAAAAAAAATTCAAAAAATTTAAAATTAAAACCTAAAAATATAAATATTTTAAAATAATAGTCTTTAGTAATAAAAAAATTAATAATAACATATAATCTAAGATTATAGTAAAACTTTTAATATTAAAACATATAATACTATTTATATAATTCCAAAAATTTTATTCAAATTTAAAATAAAATTTTTAAAAAATTGAAATTAAGTTTCTCTTAACTTGTTAGAGAGGAAGGTTGCTTGAAATCAGTTTGTTTTGGGTTTAAATTCACATTATAATTTTTAATTAGAGTGAAAAGAATTGAAATTTTGAAGCAAAGATTAAAAAATAAAAATAAAAAAAATTGAGATCAACTTGTAATATCCTTTTAACCTCAGAGCCTAGATGCAATTTACCACAAAAAAAAAAGCTCCCCCAAACTGTTAATCTATTAATCTGTGGAAATGTTTAAAACAGAATAAATAACTTCATATATATATAAAAAAAAAGCAATTTACTTTTATAGTCCAAAATATTAAATTTATATATAACACATATTTAAAAACATTGAAATTATAATTTATCCATATCATTCACTCATCTTCAACATTTATGATAATAAAAAATAATAAATATATCAAAAGTAATTTATATACAAATGATTTTTTTGTGGTATTTTAAATGTGAAATTCTAAGTTTTTCCATTACATGTATGTAAATGACTCAAGTTCTCAAATTAAATAATGTAGCTTAATAAAAAATATTATTTGAAGTGTTACTAAAGTCTACATGACCTTAATAACTTAATATAATAACATATTAATTGCTATATGCTATGTATGAATAAACTAACTAGTGGGAAATTTATGGAAATGATTTTGATTTAAGGCTATCAAATTTTGAAAGTAACTACTATTTTTATTAATTCAAAAGTGGAAAAACATATAAACATACGTATATGCATAAATATATATAGAAGCATTTGCATACATATTTCTTAATTTTTTTTTAATTATATATTAAACATTTTATTTTTTTATTTTATAATTAAATTTTTTAATTTTTCTAAAAATGAAAAGTAGTAATATATATATTCGCAAATATATTTATAAAATTTTGTATAGATATGTCATTATTAATGTTAACACGTGGTTCCTGCGCTGCATCCAAACCGTACGCGTGGCGCCTGGCTGGCCTCCACTTGATTAATTGATTCGCTGACTCAGCTCTAGATTTTGCAGGACTGTTGACCAGGTCAAACCTCGGCCATGAGGGTTCAGCCTAACCTCGTCCCCGACATCTCAGGACCACCCCTATAACATCGGGCACGAGGTTATGGAGCAACGCCTGTCACTATCAACTTCAGCTAACCACGCCGCTCTCCGTGCAGACACCCTTCCCCAGAAAACCGCAAATCAAGGATCTGCATGCTCCGGCCATCGCGGATCCCTAGAAGAAGTACCAGTATTAAAAGTTATCGTCCTCCTTGCACGGCTGCAGGCCTCTCCAGTGGCAGACAAACGGCGCGAACCCAGAGCCTGTCCATCACCTTCTCTCCGGAAAACTAGGGTGAAGCTACGCACTCCATCGGCTACAAATATCGCTGAACAGTTCTCAGCAAACAGGCAGAGAGAAGGGAGATAGGAAAAAAGAGGAGGATCAAGGAACAACAGGAGAAATCGCCTAACTTTTAGAGAGGCCCCAACTGAGGGGCTCCTTTTCTTCTTCCCCTTCTTCTTCTTCTTCTTCTTCTTCTTCTTCTTCTTCTTCTTCTCCTTCTTCTTCTTCTTCTTCTTCTCCTTTTCCTCTAAACAATATTGTACAAGCCTTCAGGGCTATTTCTTTGCCATTAGTGAAACTTCTTCGCGGACCGTCTGGTGGACGTAGGGGATCATCTCCCTGAACCACCTTAAGCCTCTGTGTGCTTCTCTGGATGCTCTGAACTGATTTCTCCCTTGAGCTTTCATTAATAGGCTCACCCTTTTGCGCGCCGCCGTCTCCCAGAACTCTCTTTCTTTTTGATGTTTCCTGGGACCCCGACATCCTACGTCAACATCTTCTGGTGCTTTCATTGAGACCTGGAAAGATGGTGGCCAGAACACGTAAAACCAACTCCGCTGCCCGCAGTCTGCACGTGGGAGAACCCTCTGTCCGAGCACCGGACGACGGAGCTTCAACTTCAACTTCCCGGCGTCGCGCCGGGTCTGCTTCCTCTTCCAGAGGCACCCGTGTCTCAGAACTCCAGGGGATGCTCGCAAATCTCACTGACATGGTCACCGGTCTTACCGCCCAGCAGGCCGTGATCCTTAGACAGACTCAGCCAGTATGTGCCGTGCACCCTCTCCCGCCAGTAGCGGCGGCTCCTGTACTTCTCCCGCCGGTTCCGACAGTTCCTGTTCCCCCCCCCTGCCGGCAGTGGTGGTCCCGAAGTTATTCCCGCCGGTCGCGCCGGTCCCAGCTCCTCTCCCTCCGGCCGTTGGAGTCCCTGCACCAGCACCTCCGGTCGCGGTGCCCTCCGTCCAATCTTCTGGCTCCTCTAGACCACCCAGGCGTCCTTTCCGTCTCCAGGAGGTTCACCAAAACCCCCTTCCACCTTGTCCACTACGACAACCCGCTTTTCTTCCACCTACTTTTCCTCCTTTTCTTGCCGGAAGGGATCCCTTTTTTCCAGGCACCCAGGCCCCTCATCATGTGCCTGATCCTTTCTTTGGACCGATGAACGGAAATGCACCTTTTTCCGATGCCATCCGTTTGGCCCCAATACCAGAGGACTTCCGACCGCCCAGACTGGAGGTCTACAGGGGCGTAACAGATCCCCGTGAGCATGTGCAGGGGTTTGAGGCCACTGTCCGGTACCGCCAGCCGGACGAGGCCACGAGGTGCCACTTCCTGGCCAATACTCTAAAGGGAGCAGCGTTCAGCTGGTTCATCAAGTTGCCCCGGGGTCACATCTCTTCTTACGAACATCTGAAGTGGGAGTTGATCGCTTGTTTCATAGGACGGACCCGCATGGTCGTCTCTGATATGGTGCTCGCCAACATCAAGCAGGGTGAGAGAGAAAGCCTCCGGGATTACACCAATCATTTTTTCGCCGCTGCAGCAGAAGCTGAGGATGTAGAACCTGCAGTGGTCATGCACAACTTTCGGAGAGGACTCAAGGTAGGGGACCTATCCAAATCCCTACAGTTGGCCAAACCTCGAAGTTATCCAGAGCTGGTGGCTAGGGCCAGTCAATTCATGCTTCTAGAGGATGCCGAATCCTCCCCTACAGGAGCCCCCGGGGTTAAACAGGAGAGGAGCAAAAGGAAGCATCGGGGTCCTGAATCCTCGGCCACGAGGATGCGAGTGGCCAGGCCTCATGATCGAGAAGAGGGAAGGCCTCGACACGCCCAGCCTCCGAAGCTTCTTCTCTCTAGGCCACTCCCCGAGGTCTATGCGGCGGCCGTCAAGCAGGGCTGGATACGACCTGCCGGACCCAGGCCAGCGCCACCACCCGGAGTGGATCCCAACGACTATTGTGAGTTCCACGGGAACTATGGGCACAGGCTTCACAGGTGCCGAGGTCTTAGAACCCTGCTCGAGAAGTTGATGAATCAGGGCAAGCTAGAGGAATTCTTGTAGATGGCGCCAACTTTCACCGCTGCCCAGAAAGGGAAGGCTCCCGAGGGTGCTGAAGCCCCTGCTAAGGCCTCGCCATCTACAGGCCCTAATCAAGCAGGACGACTGTACCCTTCGGCCACCAGGACGATCAATGCTATCTTTAGCATCGACCCTACTTCTCACCGCCAAACTGCAGAAGTTGGCGGTATCTCCGAGCAACACGCCTCATCCATCCCCCTTACTTTCTGCAGCAAAGATCTTCCCCAGCAGGGCAATCTACATAACGACCCGATAGTGGTCGTTGCCCGCATCACCGATTTCGATGTCCGACGGGTGCTCCTCGACTCAGGGAGCGCCGCCGACATCCTGTTTGAATCTGCCTTCCTCCAGATGGGACTCAAAGAGGGAAACCTCCTTCGCGTTGGGACCACCTTGCTCGGTTTTTCCGGTGAAAGGGTCCAACCTCTGGGGTTCATCACTTTGCTCGTCTCCTTTGGCGACGACATCGGTCACGCTATGAGCATGGTCAACTTCGCAGTCATCAAGGCTAAATCGGGCTACAACGCCATCCTAGGGAGGACAACTATAAACTCCTTCGGGATGGTGATTTCCACGCCCCACCTATGCGCGAAGTTTCCGACCTCCAGCGGCGTTGTCACCATCAGAGGAGACGCCAAACAAGCTACCCGGTGTTTCCAAATAGCGGCGCAGCTTGTGGTCGATCAAATGGATCCCAGAGAGTCCCAACCGGTCATACCGCAGGAAGGGATCGTCAACATAGCCTTAGGGGGTGAAGACTCTTCCAAAATTGTAAATATTTCATCTTATCTGAATGAGAAGCAGCAAGCGAAAGTTACCGCCTTGCTTTCTGAGTACATCGATGTCTTTGCATGGTCTCCTGAAGATATTACAGGCATGGACAGGGCCGTCTGCCAGCACCACTTGAATGTATCTCAGACTACCTCCACTATTGCACAAAAGAAAAGAGTAATGGCGGGGGAAAGACAAGACGCTATCAAAGAAGAAATTACCAAGTTGCTGAGAGCCGGTTACATCAGGGAAGTGCAGTATCCCCGATGGCTAACCAATGTCGTTATGGTAAAAAAGGCTAACGAGAAGTGGAGAAGTGCTCTCAATGCCAATACTACGCTGACATGCAAAGGCAACCCGCGGGTTACCTCAAGCCTATCAACTCATCTTGGCCCTTCGCTATTTGGGGGTTGGATTTCCTAGGCCCAATGCCCACAGCCATGAAAAGTTATAAATGGATTCTAGTGGCAGTAGACTACTTCACGAAGTGGATTGAAGCCAAGCCGCTTACTCAACCCACTGCTCAAAACGTCGAGAATTTTCTTTGGGCAAACATTGTCTACAGGTATGGTATACCCATGGTAATTATCACAGATAACGGCACCCCATTCGCCAATCAAAGAATCTATGATTTCTGCGGAGAGCACCAGATCAACCTCAAGTATGCTTCTGTTTGGCATCCCCACACCAACGGTCAGGCGGAAGCCGCTAACAAGAACATTCTAAACATCTTGAAGAAGCGCCTAGACGGCGCCAAAACCCGTTAGCCGGAAGAACTACCTGGTGCCCTCTGGGCGTACAATACGGCTCCTTCCGAAGTTACTCAAGAATCTCATTTCTCCATCTCGTTCGGGATGGACGCTGTCATACCGGTTGAGCTGGAACACCTCTCCCCCATTGTAGAAACTGCAGCTAACTTCGAGCCCGAGCCTTTGCAAACATGGGCAGATGAAAACAATGATTCACGAAGGGTCGACCTGGATCTCTTAAAGCAAAAAAGGGAGTTGGCAGCGTTAAAGCGCCTGGAGCATAAGCGACAAGTGGAACAATATTACAACCGAAAGGTTAACCTCAGAACTTTCAGTCAGGGAGATTTAGTCCTCAAGCGGCGGCTCCTCGCTGGTAGCAATTTAGGGATTCCCAAGCTTGAGCCAAATTGGGAAGGTCCTTACATCGTGCGCGAGGTCGCTGGGCCAAATGCTTACTACCTCATGACTTTTGAAGGCACTCAAATCCCCAGGAGTTGGAGTGGGGACGACTTGAAGAAATTCTACGCATAGTCTCTTACAAACAGTTCATTCTAGCGCTCTACGTTATTCAGAATTCAATCATCAAATTCTGGGGTTATTCCTTGAACATCTGGACTTCTTTATATTGTTCTAAAGTTCATGTCTCCAATGCTCTCGTGACAATGATCCCTATGCACTGGGATATGTATATGTATATATCAACCTTAGCGTCGCTCAGGTATGATCTCAGAACTCAAATCTCGGCCATCGTGCCCAAGGTTCCGAACCTCGAGCACGATGAGCTCACAGCTAACCTTCGCTATACGGTGATCACCAAGCCTAGTTGAGCCTGGCAGGCGGGATTTTCTATGAACATCTAGGACCTTTTCGTAAGCCCATCTGGCCAGCGGAAGGTCTGAAGGCAGCAGCGTAACCTTAGGGCAGTCCCTGATATCGACTTACGATATAGGTCCCCCCTAAGCAGGATGCTTTCGCTTCCCACTAGGATATCTGCCATACCAAGAGGGTCAGCCCTTGCCTTAAGTACAAACACCGTACACGATGTTTCAGACGCTCAAGTCCTTTTGGCATTGGGTCAGATAACTCCCCCCAGACAGGATCTCCACTGCTATTATTATTACTTCTTCCCTGTGCAGGTGTACAAAGAAATATCTACCACACCGATAAATGAAATCCCCGAGGTCAGCCCTTGCCTTAAGTACAAACATCGTACATGATGTTTCAGACGAAAGTCCTTTTGGCATTGGGTCATATAAACCCTCTTGGGCAAAATCCTTCCTGTTATCATTATCCCCTATGAGGGTTTCAGAACGTTCCAGACTTGAACTCAGCTACTATATGGTTCAAAAGTTCCTCATTAACTTGCCAGGAGGCTACAGTCAAGACGTTCTAAACTCAGCTATTGCATGGTTCAGAAACTCTTTATTATTTTATCAAGGGGTTTTCTCAAAGCCAGTCAGAACACCTTAATTTCATACAAAGGTACATGTTCATTACATACACATCAAAATAAAACAGGTATGAGAAACTTTTTCTATTATTACTTACAAAAAATACTTAGGGATTACATTCACTACTCTTACAAAGAAAAGGGGTTACCCCCTGTCGGCCCTGTCCAAGAGCCTAAATACTCGATGGATAAGTTCGTCGGACAGGTCAAAACCCTCTTCCTTGTAAGTAGGATCAACAGCCATGCAAGGGAAAGGATCCACTTCTTCAAGTTCGGCGGCAGTAACCTTCCCCGCTTGAATTAAAGTGGTAGTCAGTCCCTCCCATGACCGCCTGATCCCTTTTAACCTCAGTTTTCTACAAGGTAAGCTCGTTTTGTAAGCCTCCAAGGCAGCCATAGACTTCTCCGCGATGATGACTTCCTGCTATTCGACAGCCTCAACGAGCTGCTTCTGCAGGGCTTTATTGGTGGCCCCTGCCGAAACAAGGGCGGACTGATAAGCTGCAAGCCCCTCGGACAACTTGGCCTTCTCCTCCTGTAGCTTGGCCTTCTCCTCTTGCAGCTTATCCCTCTCTTCTAATAGTTTGACCCTTTCTTCATCCACAACGCCAAGCTGTGAAGATTTGGCCGCAAGTTGGGCTCCTAGCTCCAGCACTTGCTCCTCGGTCCTCATCGCCCTGTTCAAAGCCAACGGTAAACGAGCAAGGACCTGCAGACAAAGACAAGTCAGTTAGCAGGATCAGAGTGGTCAAAAAGAAATAGATGAGGAATCCTCACCGTGGCTAGCCTGTTCGCACACCCTGAGTACAGGTCTGGTGTGGAGGTACTCTCCATCTTCTCCTCCATGTCCTGGGACGCTAGACCACCCCCAAGGGCCAAGCCTACCTCTCCTTGGTAGGTTCGACCTTTATTATCCAACGGTACGGTGACGACGGTCAACCTTCTATCCACCACAGTTGTCCTCACCGCCATTCTTACACCGTCGTCCCCGAAGTAACCGGTGAAGTTAGTACTAAACGGGGGCTCCACACTCCTCTCCCAGTCATGCTTCCCCCTGGTAGCGAAGCCCCCTCTTCTTCGCTCCTTACTTTCTTCTGTGGGGGCTCCGGCTCCGAATTCTCGGAATTACCCCTTTTCTCTCCAGGAACTTCCTTGGGAATTAACTCCGGGTGGGGTTCTTCCACCCTATCCTTTTCCTGGCCTACGGCGGCCTTATTGCTTTCTTCTTTTCCCCCTATGACAACCCCTGCACCTCCCTAAGTACAGGTCTGGTGTGGAGGTACTCTCCATCTTCTCCTCCATGTCCTGGGATGCTAGACCACCCCCAAGGGCCAAGCCTACCTCTCCTCGGTAGGTTCGACCTTTATTATCCGATGGTACGGTGACGACGGTCAACCTTCTATCCACCCCAGTTGTCCTCACCGCCATTCTTACACCGTCGTCCCCGAAATAACCGGTGAAGTTTGTACTAAATGGGGGCTCCACACTCCTCTCCCAGTCATGCTTCCCCCTGGTAGCGAAGCCCCCCTCTTCTTCGCTCCTTACTTTCTTCTGTGGGGGCTCCGGCTCCGAATTCCCGGAATTATCCCTTTTCTCTCCAGGAACCTCCTTGGGAATTAACTCCGGGTGGGGTTCTTCCACCCTATCCTTTTCCTGGCCTACGGCGGCCTTATTGCTTTCTTCCTTTCCCCCTATGACAACCCCTGCGCCTCCCTTAGGAATTGCCTGGGGTTTGGTGGCTTGCATGGGTTCCTTACCCTTTTCTGTGTAACCCAGCTCAGCCAACGTCTTCTTGTCGTCTGCGGTATCGTCAGGAGAGGATACTACATCGACAATGGCTCCACCGCAGTCCGGCTCTGGAACCCTTATTTCTTCTTCTTCCCCCTCCGCAACTACTTCTTTGCTGAATTGGGTGACAGGATGCCCCCCTCTTGGCCCTCTTCATCGTAGCCACGCCGGAAGGAGGGGCGACTTCTTTCAGGACGTCGTATCCCAGCGTCTTGGCATGTAAGGATATAGTATTCCTTACATGCCTCAGAAAATATTTCAAGGGCCAGCTCTGCCTCTTTAACTTCTCCAGATTCCTCAGGGTTTCTTGCCCTGCTACCCACTTCGCTTCCCCAGAGAATTCAGGGGGGCACACCCCAGGTGTCAGAGGAATTCCCAAGTCACCTCCAACGAAAAAATAGTAGTCCCTCCAGTCGGAGTGGGAACTACTCGCTCCCGAAAACATCGCCCTCCTCGTCTTCGACCGAAGAGCCAGGCACCCCCCATACCCAGGCACCGTCATCCAACTAAACAAACTTCTGAACAACGTCAGAGTCCACGGAATCTCTTAAGCTTGCAAAAGCTTCAAGAGGGAGTACACGTAAGCAATGGCATTGGGAGAGAGCGGAGCAGGGACAAGTTGGAAGGATCTCCCTAAACTCCGGCTGCGGCGGCAACATCAAACCGTACTCCACTTGAGCACGGTAAACGCAGAAGGCCCCTTGGGGGGGCGATTCGGTCGAAGGTAGGCGGAAGGGGGGATGATTGTCAGGTTGGGATTTTCTCTGAAGCCCCTGGTGGTGTTGAGCAACTCGTGTTCCATCAAGAGACTCTCCTAATAACTGGAGTCCCTGTGGAATTGGGTGGCTAGCTCGGCCCACTGAACATCTCCTCCTCCCATGATTGACATTCACTGAGGGCGAGGGTCTCTCTTTTTCTCTCTTAGGGTTTAGAGGGTGAAAGGGCGCGTCAGCTGCTCTTCAAGCAAGTTCTCCATCTTAAAAAGAGAACAGCTATGCCCTTTCGTCTCCTGGCCGTCTGATCTCCTTGATCAGAGCGCGGAAGCAATCGGACCACTCGTACTCCCTAACAATTTCAGGAATCGAGGCGACGCACGGTTTACAAAGCGTCACTTCCATCCATCCCGTCGTACGTCGTCTGCGAAATCCTACCGTCGTACACGAGGGTTCGAGGGATGGTCATTCTTTCCTCGTGTCCGATATTCCCATATCGTGCACGAGGAAAGCTATCTCATCTTTTTACTTAGAATTTTCCATATTTTTAAGTTTTTTACTTTCACTCATGAATTTATGTTCTCTTTTCACCAACTTCGTAGTACCTGTCTCAAACACGAAAGAAAAGACATACAAGCAAGAATTCATTCATAGCAAGTTTTTAAAAAGAAAGATACATTTCATTTATGATAAAACTTGTTACAAGTTTTTCTCTTTATCCTCACATGTTTCTCTCATGAGTACAGAAAGAAACAAAGAAAAGTACAAGGCTTCAGAACTTAGACACCTAGGACAGTAACCCTGATCTCCTGGGCCCGGAACCCCTCCTCTTTGAGACCAAGCTATAACTCTCCTAACCACAGGCAGCAGATATCCCTGGGGACTCCTCAGCTTCCATGCCGCAGGCGATAGTTCCAGCTTCATTGAGGTTATCTACCTGAGATATGGATCCTTCAAGTGCTACAGAGGGGGAAAATTCCCTTATCGGGCTGAGGAGCTGGTTGAGGAGGAGGACCCGTCACTTCTGACTCCCTGACTGGTCCCGCTGCCGGACTTGGGGAGACGGAACCCGTCCCGTCCACCTGGCCTCGAGAGGGGTGGTCTGACCTTCCTCAGGGCTCCTTCAGGGGGGGCTAGCTGATGCCCCCAGCCTGCATAGGACCTTGGTGGAGGAATCTCCTCTGGGGAGTGGCTCCCAGCGTCAAAGAGCCTGTCTGGCCCCTTAGGACCATATAAGGGAAGAACCGCTGGGTCTCTGATGTTCTCCTGATTCAAGATACTTACATCAACCAATGTCTGCAGGAGAGCATCAAAAGCGGCCTGGCTCTTCACGTGGTGACCCACCGGTAAGGCGCTGACAATCTTCATCGCCCTCCTCACCGCTTCTTCCAGATCCTCCATACGTCGTCCTCGCCATCCAGAGCTATTTTCCACTAAGGCTCGCAGAGAGCAGACTTTAGACTTCAACAGCTCCTCCCGGCGACAAGCCTCGAAGATCGTCTCCTTCGCCCCCGAAGAAGCCTCCCTGGCCTTAGCAAGCTCCTCCCTTAGCCTCTTTCTTTCCTCCCTCAAAGCCTCCCTATCATCGTCCAAATTCCTTATTCTCTTTTGGAGGTCTTTGACATGGGCGGAGTGGGCCTGATTCACATCCGCCAGACTGCGATTGAACTCTCCCCTCGCAATCTCACTTTTGTTAACCCACTCCGCATTAACCTGAGCTAGAGAAACCAACCTATCCTCCATTTGGTACACCTTCTCCAACTGCTCCTTCTGATCAGCCAAAGAGCGCTTTATAGCTTGAGACAGAGCGCCCTCCAATTCCCTTACCTCCTGAAGGCAGCGGGCCTCCACATCCTCCTTGCCTTTCAGAGATTTTACCACCTCCAGAACTTCGGAGGTGTTCCCCAGGATCTTCTCCTCTGCCCGCCTTATCTCACATAATCGATCTCCCAGCATACTCCAGGCCCCTTCAGTACCGAAGGTAGCACTGGAAATAGCTGGGAGGACCTTTCCCTCCTCCATCATGCCTCCTGACCCTTCAGTGCCAGGGGCGTTTGCAGAGGCAGTAAGGAGGGACTCTTCCTTCCTCCCCTTGGTCACTTCCTCCATCTTGGTGCCTTCCTCCTCCTCACCCTTCTTATCCTTCTCTTCCTTCTTCTCATCGCTACGGAGGTCCAACGGAGGAAGAGAAAGGAGGAAGGACTTCCTTTTCTTCTCAGAGGCAGGGATTGGGGCACCTAGGGGAGCAGGTCTATGAACAACCAGGGGTGACTCCCTCACACCTTCAGAAAAGGCCCCGAGTCTGGGAAGGATCCGCTCAATCTCTTCATCCTTGAGCATGATCTTCCCCGGCGCCAGCTTCTCTCCGGTGGATGTTTCTCCTACCAAGACCACCTCCTTCAACTCCCTAATTTTTTGAGGCATCTTGACAGGAGAATCGAAAACAAACACCACTTCAGCAGTCTCCGTGTTTACCGGCTCCTGCACGGACTCCAATGCTCGCGCCAGGACCCCGGCAACCTTGACTGCCGGGGCTCCCTCTTTCTCAACAAGAACCGCCCCAGCCCGTGTCAACGCCTCCTTTCGCGGCGTCTCCTCAGGCAATTCCACCAGCACCTTCTTTTCCGGAGGAGAAACCTCAGCCGGAGTCTCGCCTGCTCTCTTCTTCTTGGAGATGCTCGCCAAAGCATCCCATGCTCCTTCTTCCTCCATCTTCTCTGAACAGTTTCTCTCTTGCAGGGGAAGAGCTTCAGGATGAGGGCAAAAGGATACGAATCGGCGGGCGCCGCCCCCATCTTATCCTTGCAGGCCTTGGGCAGCACGTCCACCCTCGCGACGGTTTGCATTTCAGGACCCATATCAATATTCGCGCCCTGACAATGCGGGGGGCTGATGTTAACACGTGGTTCCTGCGCTGCATCCGGACCGTACGCGTGGCGCCTGGCTGGCCTCCACTTGATTAATTGATTCGCTGACTCAGCTCTAGATTTTGCAGGACTGTTGACCGGGTCAAACCTCGGCCACGAGGGTTCAGCCTAACCTCGTCCCCGACATCTCAGGACCACCCCTATAACGTCGGGCACAAGGTTACGGAGCAACGCTTGTCACTATCAACTTCACCTAACCACGCCGCTCTCCGTGCAGGCACCCTTCCAAAACCGCAAATCAAGGATCCGCATACTCCGGCCATCGCGGATCCCCAGAAGAAGTACCAGTATTAAAAGTTATCGTCCTCCTTGCACGGCTGCAGGCCTCTCCAGTGGCAGACAAACGACGCGAACCCAGAGCCTGTCCATCACCTTCTCTCCGAAAAATCAGGGTGAAGCTACGCACTCCATCGGCTATAAATATCGCTGAACAGTTCTCAGCAAACAGGCAGAGAGAAGGGAGATAGGAAAAAAGAGGAGGATCAAGGAACAACGGGAGAAATCGCCTAACTTTTAGAGAGGCCCCAATTGAGGGGCTCCTCTTCTTCTTCTTCTTCTTCTTCTTCTTCTTCTTCTTCTTCTTCTTCTTCTTCTTCTCATTTTCCTCTAAACAACATTGTACAAGCCTTCAGGGCTATTTCTTTGCCATTAGTGAAACTTCTTCGCGGACCGTCTGGTGGACATAGGGGATCATCTCCTTGAACCACCTTAAGCCTCTGTGTGCTTCTCTGGATGCTCTGAACTGATTTCTCCCTTGAGCTTTCATTAACAGGCTCACCCTTTTGCGCGCCGCCGTCTCCCAGAACTCTCTTTCTCTTTGATGTTTCCTGGGACCCCCCACATCCTACGTCAACAATTAAGAAGTAACTAAAAATCATAATTAGCAAAAAATATCTTTAAAAATTTTGAAAAAAGACTTAAATATATTATTTTTAAAAAATTGGGAGGTTAAAACGGAGAGTTGCAATAGGCAGTTGACAGCTAGCATAAAATTAGTCGAATCAATCATGACATGAATCTTTTAAAAAATTACGCTAAGATTAGGGCGTTCTCTAAAAGTGACGTGCTATATTACCTAAATATAGTAAGAAATGGGCAAGAGCTACATCGGCACTCAGGTATAGTAATAACTGAGCAAGTTTTTCCTATCATGGATAGATGCAAGTAAATAAATTAGTCCAATATACTAAAACACAAGCCACTAAGATTAGATTAGGAACATGAAATATAAGCACCTTAACATGCAAGCTTATAGAGTTAGTAGATATTATGATTTATAGAAAGATTAATATTTTATAATTTTAAGAAATAAAATAAGTTGGAGAGAAAGCCAATGAAATTGATGGCTTAAGTTTTAAACTTTGATACTCTGATAAAAATAAAAATAAAGTAGGTATAATTCTAGACAAGAATTTGAAGGATCACGTAGTGAAAGTCAAAAAATAGTGAAAGAATTATGATTTTAAAAATTATAATTAATGAGATAATTATTAATATTGTAAGTATATATGCCCCTCAAGTGAGGTGATTCAGGAATAAAAGAAAAATTTTGAAATGATTTTTAGAAGAATTAATACAATAGATACTTCAGGAGAAAATTTATCCGATAAGAACTAAATAGACGTATTGAAAGTGTTACTAAAGAATCAATAGCATCCATGGTAGATATAGTTTTAAAGAGATAAATGAGGAGAATAAAATTATTTTAGAATTTTTCTTAGCTTGTGATCTTATAATTGCTAATCCGTTATTTGAGAAAAGAGATGAGTATGTTATCACTTACAAAAATGAGTTTTTAAGAACATAGATTGATTATTT
The DNA here is from genome assembly GCA_019297695.1 of Apostasia ramifera. NCBI lineage: Eukaryota > Viridiplantae > Streptophyta > Magnoliopsida > Asparagales > Orchidaceae > Apostasia > Apostasia ramifera. Next base: position 39,862 of record JAEMOT010003120.1, on the reverse strand, counting down.
TCTTATAAAATAATGAGATCATTTGGATTGTAAAGATTATAAAGTCATTCTAAGTGAATGTTTAATTATCCAACATCGATTAATAGTTTTAAATTCTGAAATAAAGTATTAAAAAATAAATAATAAGTCAAAACACTATCTTTGAACTTGATAGTCGAACCTAAAGAATAAAAATAAATGTAGCTTTAAAAAAAACATTATAGAACTTGAGCAGTAGAACATTAACAAAAAAACTGATCTTATATGGCTGATGATTGGTAACTACATAGCAAAGAATGTCCTGGGAAAGTCTAAAAAAATGACTCTAAATACTAAAAATACTTAGTGGTAGAAGATGATATAAAAAAAAATTAAAGAAAATAAGATTTATTACAAAGATTAATTTAAAAATAAGAATAAGGATAAATGAGAAACATAAAGTAGCCCGATGAGAGTTTAAGAAAGCAGTCTGCAATGCAAAGAATATGGCTATTGATAATTTATATAAGAAGCTAGATACAGAAGAAAAGAGATGGATATATAAGAAAACCAAAATAAGAAATATAAAACTAAAAACTTAACTCAAATAAAATATATAAAGGATAAAGATCAAAAAATATTTTTTACGAAAAAGATATCAAAGATAAATGAATGAGTTACTTTCAACAGCTTTTTAATAAAGATTATTAAAATGTAATTGATTTTACTGAACTCAATACTCAAAAAGAAAATAAAAATTATTCTTATATCCGATGATCAGTAAAGCTAAAGTCTGAAAAGATTTAAAGAAGATGAACTATAAAAAGCCAGTAAGATCGAATGATATCTCAATGGATGCTTGAAAGTGCTTAAAAGATGAAGGAATTTCTTAGCTCACTAGATTATTTAATATAATTTTAAAGACTTAAAGGATATCAAATGAATGAAAAAAGAGTTTATTGGTACCTATTTATAAAAATAAAAATGATGTACAGAATTGTGCTAATTATAGAAGAATTAAATTGATGAGTCATAGTTTAAAACTCTAGGAGAGGATGATCGACATAAATTACACCGTGATATTAAGGTATTAGAGAATCAGTTTATTTTTATATTTGTTAGATCGGCTACGTAAGTTATTCATTTATTGAGAAATTTAATGAAAAAATTTAAGAAAAGAAAAAAAAACTTACATTTAATTTTTATTGATTTCAAAAAAGTCCAAGATAAAGTCTCAAGAAAAATATTTTAGAGAGTTTTAGAAAAGCATATATAAAAAAGTTGTTACCTGCGTTCTTAAATTTTTTATTACCAACAAACCTAAAAGTTTAAGGTGATAAGTAATGACTCAAAAATATTTTTACTTTTATGTTTGACTAAGGATTTTCTTATTAGAGTTAGATTACTTCAAAACTCAGTTTTAAGTCCGTATATTTTTACTTTAGTTATGAAAATCTTGACTTAAAAATATTATTAAAGTAGTTATAGACTTAAAACTAGATAAGATTGGACTCGTAAAAATGAAGTACCATAGTCTCAAACATAAAATTACATTCCTAATAAAAATACCATCAAGACTATACATCTTAAGCCCTAACTAAATATACCACTCTATTTACTAACTAACTCAGTAGTAACTATCATGTCACCCCCAATAGTAAATACTTCCTCAATTAGTAGAAACATTCTAACTGTCAGTCACAACTATCACAAGAACAATCTCCCGCCATCATAACGACACTAATTGTTATGTCCATTGTAACTTTTGGCAATGAAGTAGACGATTGCTACTAAAAGCTCCATGAATACTCTTCTCAATAAAAGATCTGATTCAAAACTCTAATAAACAAATTCATAGCTATAATTCTCTCTGAATTCTCACTCCATATGATAGTCGAGAATTTAGTGGATACTTCTAGTCGAGTAGCAATGTCTTTCCTTGCACATAAGATTTTATGCAAAAAATTCCATGTCTTTGCCTCTCTCTTACCTCTCCTATGCAAATTTAATCTCCACTCGTAATTTCTTCTTCCCATAAAACAATTGTTTAATTAGCCAAAGACAAATAAACAAGAAACTAAATCAAGCTTTTGAAAACTAGACTAATTTCAAAACCGATGCAATAAAAAATTCAAAGTTTTAAAGTTCAATTAGGATCAAACTAGATTTGGACCATGATAGTATAATTATTCAAAAAATATTTACAAAATTATAATCTTACAATAATAATAAATAAAATACAAAAATATTATTATGTAAAAATATATAATTTAATAATAAGATTAAAAAAACTTATATTTAATAGCATCCAAATTCCTTCTAAAAAATGTAATTACAAAAAGAAATTTGAAAAAAAAAGAAAACTCAATTTTTCTTAGAGAGCGTTTGGTTCAATATTATCTTAATGTTATGTTATGTTATCTAAAGAAAACAATTGTTTGGTTTAATAATATCTATAAATAATCTTCAATTAAATTATAAAATTATTAATCAAAAGATGACATCTAAATTACATAACATAATACCAAGATAACAACGAACCAAACACCCCTTAATCAATTTTTTAAAAGAAACAAAATAAAAAAAAATTATTGAAGCCTTGAGAGATATTTTGCTAAAAATAATAAGAGAGCATTTTTTATTGAAATATAAGATGAATGTTAAAATGAAAAGATAAATCCTTGTGAGCATTGAGGTGGGCAATTATTCCATGTTGTCAAACAAATAAGAGTTATATAACTTCATCAAACAATCATGGGCAAAGTCATAATCACCCATTCTAATGAAACGGTTCAACGATTGGCCGGTCCAACTCCAGTTTTGTCTAGTTTGAAGCAGTTTTCTGATCAACACGGTTTTGAATCAGTCTGGCGACCGTTTCACGATTGAACCAGTAGGTCCGGTTAAAGCTGTGGATTGAATGATGATGATTTTGCTCAATTAGCCAAGGACAAATAAACAGCTGAACAAAAGAGCATACAGCAGATTGAATGATGATGATTTACAAAAAAAAAAGTAGAAAAAAACTTACTAAATCACAGTTAATTACCATAGACCATATTGAAATCTTCCCTTCACTCCAAAAGCAGCATAAAATTGGAAGATCAACATACAATTTGTAGAGAGAAGCAAAAGAAGAACACTAATACTGAGAATAGCTCTGGTATGGGAAGCCATAGGATCCATCATCCTGCAGATTTTTAAGGTCAGATAGTAATCAGATTAAAACTGCTATTCACAGTAAAGAAAGAAAATGCGTACAGTAAAAAATAAAACTCAGCATTCTATACTAACAAATTAGGCATTTGGTTTTATGCTGTTTCTGATAAAAATTCGTATCCCAAAACCTGATTTTATTCCATGTTTTAAATCCTAATTCACAGACAAAAGATGAGATTGAATTCAAAATCTAGTCCAGATTTATTAATCTAATTTCCGACTTCAAACCAAACAAAAATTATGACCCAGAATCAGTATCATTAAAAATAAATGGATCATTGAAATAGGGTTTAATTCTCATTTTATCTCATTACTAACATTTAGATTTTGGGATCAAACAATTTTAATTACACTCCCAATCAAACTTTCTACTTTAAGTTATATACTATGAAGTATTGATATTTCGTGAAGCCTAACATATTCGTATCGTATCCATATCAGATACCGATACTCCACCAATACGTATCTGCTAAGCCATGTGGCGTATCAATTTTTATTTTTATTTTTCAAAAATCCAATACTTGAATGATACTTATCAGATACTTCCTTGATACTACTTAAAACTTCTAATTAGAAAAAAATGTTTAAACAGTTGGTTCGACCCATATGATAAAAAATAAAAAATCAAATATATAAAATACAACTCATGTATAAATTTGAATGTTAAAATTGAGAGATATATACTGGGCTATGCAATTAGGATCGCAGAAAGTTTTACGTACGCTAGTGTTTCAGTAGTAAAAAAAATTGATATTTACAAGCAGCTACAATATTTACTTTAGTTGACATTTTTTCACGATCTTTATAGATACTAGTGATGATTCTGCTTTTTTAACCTTAACCAATACTGTCTTTACTTCTATTGTACATCGATCACCTTTTTTTTTACTTTGATCAAGTTCATATTATAAAATGAATAAAACTTTAGTATTTTTATTTTATCTATTTATTTAATCAAAGACTCGAAAAGAGGAGAACATATAACTACATAGATCAGGTCGGTATATCTGGATTTATGTCTCAGCATCTATATTATTAACTGTATCCTGTTTATATTGAGATAATTGATTTGGATCGAATTTAAATTAAAATTCAAACTAATCTATTGATATATATTTCAACTCTTATTTTATTTAGATAATCTAACAAATTGGAAAATAATTAAATAAATTTTATAATATTATTTTACATTTAAAATTTTTTAAAATTCAATAGTCATTGAAGGATATTTTTATTTCTCAAGTTAAATTGTTCACAATACTGCTTTCAGTAATATCAAAAATGTTTGAAAAAATGTAGTTAATTTAAAGAAAATTTAAAAGATATTTTTGAAATTTATAACAACAACATGTATAAATCATTATCATCTATCATAGAACTATACCTCAAATATCAAAATATAATGTATTATACACATACATAACAGTCGTATCCTGATATATTCGTATCCTACTTTTTTTAAATTTATTGTATCGCCGTATCTGTATCGTATCGTGTCCGTATTACCATATCATACACTTACTTCATAGGCTACATCCTATGCTCAAAATTTAAGCTTACTTATTTTTAATTCTAAATTTTGTGTTAATGTTTCTTTGTATAAATACTATTTGATTATTTTAGATCAACCTTACTAATTTAAAGTGAAACACGTTAAATTTCTCTATTTGCAAGTGTGCATTGATTTCTATTTGCAAGTGTGCATTGATCTCTATTTGCAAGTGTGCATTGATCTCTATTTGCATCAATTTCTAACAAACTTAGAAAGCATTAGTTCTTATGATAGAAGCATGAGTGATGAGAGAAAATACAAATCAAAATCGGGATCAACAAACAGCTAAGACGAGATATATATTAAAAAATAATGCACTAAACCAAAGGAAAGATGGCAAAATAAGGAAGCATCAGTTTATGCTGAAACATCATTTTCAATAGATGGGTAATAAACACCTTGACTTGCTCTCACAGAGAGATTTGTTTTAAATAAAGCTGAAAGGAGAAGATAATTCCATAATGTCAGCGGCAAGTAATTTAGGATTAAGACTTTATGTTCATATACATCAAGCAACAACAAAGCTGTTTAGCATTGGCGAAGTCAAGTTTAACTTAGTTGGACTCAACTCGATGTGGAGATTTTTGGCTTTAACTTGTCAATTAATTCAAGTCGAATCACAAAACCAGATATTTTGACCAAATAAGCAACTATGAACAAATAGTACACCAAGCATATCAATGAAACAAGAACAATTAGATTAAAAGTATTCAACTATAACCTGCTTGAGTTGGGCAGAACTCTCCCCATAGATATCATAGTAATTTGGGTTCTGTGCCCATGTTGGCTTGAAGGGCTCCAATTCAACATTAAGCAAATGGTCATCGTCGTACTTCTCATATTCATACTCTGAACTATCAATGAGCTTCCTACCATTCCCCCAAGCATCAGAGGAAGGCGTTTGCTGTATCCAAGACTCCAAAGACAAATCAATTTTGCAAGAAATTAAAAACAACAGGGTATTGTTTTAGTTCAATGTGTGGCAATATTTCTGTACTAAGAATACGTCACTTAACTTAGCATTTACCAACTTACATATCCAGAAGTTGGAAATACCGAATCATCATAAGCCTCAGAATAGTATACCTGAAATTCATCAAATGTAACCGTTTTAGTACATCTGTCGAATCAGAAGATGCTATTGCAGGAAAAGTATGGGGATAGATAAGAGGAGCTGAATAAGGGAAACATTCATTTGTGATCTAAACTAATTTTATACCACATGCCACAATACTGATATACATGAAAATTGACTAAATTATATGACCAGACTATCATTGTTTTCAATAATGACTAAACAGTAAAATAACCCAACAAAAACTTGGAAGACTAGATATGAAATAAAAGGTAAATTACTTATAGGTCCCTAAGGTCAAAAGTTCTTTCATATTGGTCACCAAATTTTAAATCGATTCACTGTGATCCGTGGTGTTGGGGTCTTATTTCCCGTCGGCAAATTGCCTAAATGTTACTTCAAACTCAATCTTAACTAACCTGAGAGTATATATAAATGTCATTTCAAAAACAAGTGTAACACTGCTAGTTATTATAAATTTTGTCAAAAATGGACCACAATTAACTAAAAAGAAAACACAAGGACTTTTGTGAAATTAAAATTGTTAGGTAAGGACCAAAGTAAAACCATTCCAAATTCATGGACAATCATAAAAAACCCATTTAAACATCAGCAACCTATAAGTAATTTACCCTTAAATCAAATAACCTAAAACAAATGTAGTGTCATGAGGATTATTGTGAACTAATAAAGGGCAAATGAAATTAATATAAATTAGACCCAAAAAAGTTATGGGCTGGCCAAAAACTTACAGGTTTAGAATCAGTATAGACTCCTTCAAAATCCTTATACAAACCGGGGAACTGATCCAAACTAGATATATATGGTTCAAGCTCAACATGACTTGACTGTTGGTGATTGTAGTTTTCATGAACATGGTAACTATTGCCAGATATAATACCCAAATCTGGTGGATCTCCATAAGGCGGCGATTCCTGCTTGAAGGATAATGTAGATTCGGGCGTCAAAAATGCAATTTTGGGAACATATGAAACTAGAATTGGAATAAGAAGATTCCTGATGAACCTCATGATGGGTCACTTTCTGAAATGAACTCTCGAGTCCTCCCAACTGAACATGAAGCGCGGCAGCATCATAGTGCAAATCATAGACAATTTCATGGTTTCCATTCAAAAGGACAGCATCATTTTTGCCATGATAAGAGGATAGGTTCTACAAACAGAAATATTTGGAGGGGAACAAGCAATAAGACAGTAAAACCTAATTTTTTTCATAGAGGAAAAATGGCAATTTGAAAATACCCAATTGCTATCAGAATACAGTTGCTCTTCACAAAAATCTTGATGGCTGGGATCCCAAGAAAAGACAGATTCAACTGGATCAACTTCTGCTTGATAGAAGTTATCAGAGTGATGTTTTGGATTGTTTAATCTATAGAATTCATCCACCTTGTACTGCAGCCAATTGATCCAAAATTCCAAATATTAATTAAACAATGCGATACAATTAACATTACTTGATAGTTAAAATCACCCATCAAGTTATCAATCTCACGCGTTCAGGATCAAGAAAACCACTGTGATAATCAATCTTTTCAGTTCTAGCTGGCTCTAACTGCACTTGAAGAGCATCAAAGCCATTGCATTTGTAAGCATAAATTGGAACCCCACAACTATCTACTCCAATCTTCCTCTCACCATAGCCCTGTGGATACCCGAAGATGAAATCAGCAGCCCGCCTCCACCGGCTCCAGAACTTCAGCTCTTCTGCATCATAACTCCTCCTCCCACCATGGCCATTACCGTCTTCCGCCAAAATGAAAGGAGAGAACCCAGCAAACCTGCTCCACCAATCCCGCAAGTCATAACCGCGTTCGATGTAATCGTTAGAAGAACCATACTCGTATGGGAGCTTATCAGCACCAGGCACGAAGGAGGACGGGATAGCTCTCTCCTCAGCCTCCGGCGGAACGGGCTTAGGTTCGCCATTAGTCAATGGCTCAGCGGTCACTTGAGGCGGGGGCGGCGGGCTTGAGGCACCTGACAGCGGGTAGCAGATGGCAGAGGAGGGGGGAAGCGGTTCGCCGTAAGTGAGAGATATATCGTAGCCGCCTCTGTAAGGATGGGGGTTGTACTCTTCAAAATCAGACTCATCGAAGTTGGACACACCGACAGCCATGGCGAGGTCGGGGGTAGGATTCTATAAGCGAAGGAAAACTAGGGTTTGAGGAGATTTTAATCATTTTATCAGATAGGTCTGAGAATCGCACCATTTTAAACGATAGCGATTGACGCATATCGACCGGAGTAACCTTGGCGTCAAAAGGGGGCAAAGGGAATAAAGCGGATTTTGTTAAAAGGAGAATAGAAGTGACAATCAATGGCGCAATGGGTCAAGATGAAAAGGCGAGGGAAAGCGAAGGATGGACAGCTTTACCTCGGAGGAAGATGACACCGCCGGCGACGGCGTGCGAGCTGTTCGAACCTTCGACGGGGATGCCGCAGTGAAAAAGGAAGCTTTTTTGTCTCTACAGAGTACTTTTAAAAAGGAAGCCTTTTGTCTCTACTTAACAAATTTTTAAGTTAAAAAACGAATAATCTTTTATAAAAAAAAATGACAATAATGCTGATTCGAGTCTAATTAAATAAAAATCTTTGTTGCATGGCACTCACAAATAATTAATACATTAAAGGAATATAATTTAAAATCAAATTTATTAAATTATTCAATAAATTAATTATTTAATTCATTAATAACTTATAAAATTAAACTCAAAATTAATTTTTAGACTACTTAGAATTATTTAAAAAAAAAATTTATAGTTTTTTTCTTAAATAAAATTCATATTGCTCTTCTATTTATTAACTATTATTTATAGTAGTTCTATGCTATTTTATAGCCATTTTTATTGTCATATTTCGCTTCTCCCATAACACATACTCTCTCTGTCCTATCTTATTTTGTTTTCTTTTTACCACCGTGCACCACCTTAATCCTCCGACCTCAGCCTTGACCCTACCAAATCTTAAATAAATATGCTATTAAAAAAATTAAATAAATAGTTTATTTTGAATTAAATTAAGAAGATAATACTTATTCAAATCGTTTTAGTTTATTTTCTAAAAAAAAAAAATTTTTTTAAGTACTAAGATTTTATAATTTTATTTAAGGGTAATTCCGCTTAGGTCCCTGAAGTGTACTTGACTTACCACACAGATCTATAATTTTGAAAACATACCAGACTGGTCCTCAAAACTTATTGTATAGGTCATTGTGGCCCTTCTCTGATAATATCCGTTAAACGCTGTAAAAATTATGAAAATACCATTTTTTACCNGGCCATAGCGTCGCCATCGTCCGCGAGCGGGTTGTCGCAGCGTCGCCGGTGTGCGGCGGGCACGCAACCGCCTGCACGCGGGCGCCTGAGGCCACGCACCACCAGCATCCGCTCGTGCGAGGACCAGGGATATAATTATAATTTCACATTAAAAAATTTTATAATTTCTTAATTAAAATTTTGATTTAACGAAATGTTTAACGGAAGATATTTAATTAGACCTTATTGAAAGCTTTTTATAAATATTAAGGACCACAATGACTTATACAGTAAACCTCAAGTGCCTAAGTGAAATTACCCTTTTTATTTAATTAATAGCAAATCACGAGTCAAAGAAGATATAATTGTGATACCCAAAGCCAACCCATCCCATAGAAGAGTGTCGTTTAGTCACGAGTTATAAATATAATTTGCAAAAATAGTACTATTATAGGATTGAAGTAGTCATCTAAAAAGGAGTGAATAGATGATTTGATAATTTAAAAAATTATTCACACAACTAAAACAAGTTAGTAATAATATGTAAGAAATAAAAAATAAATGTGATAAAGAAAAAGAAAAGCAGACAATATGCAGAAATTCCCTTACGTCATTACATGGGACAATATTCTACTAAAAAAATTTTTTTTGATCAAAATGTAAAAAAAACCTTAATAAAAATATTATTGTAATATTGTTACAAAAATAGTTATTGTAATATGGCAATTGACCTGATAGAGTTTTTTTTATAATAATTTTTGATCTGATAGCTTGGTGATAAAGGCAGCTAGTTAGTTTGATTTTTACCTACTGCTATTAATTTATGAGGAATGTGGCAGTTGATAGAAGCTTGTGAAAAACATTTAAATTTTGTGGAAGGAAATTCTACATTTTGGTCTCTTTTTTTTTATGGGCACATTTTGGTCTAATTTTTGTTTAAATTTTGATTTGAATACCTGAGATTGTAAAAAAATCGTCGCTTGATCCAAATTAAAACAAAAGTATTAATTTTATGATTATATTGTAAGATTATTCTCAATTATTAATTTTTTAATTTTTAAAATATGATTTTGAAATAAAGAAATATAATCTGTCAATCTCAAAAAAGTTATTTTTACAGATATTATTTTCTAAGTCAAATATTTATCACTTTCGAAGTTCAATATTTACAGACGGTATTCCTTATTTTTACAAGTAGCACCTCAACTTTAACTTTTGTTTAGGGGTGTTGTCTGTAAATATTAGACTTAGAGGTACTACCTGTAAATATTTAATTTTGAGGGTACTGCCTGTAAAAAAATGTCTTTGCAGGTCAAAAATATAAATTCTCCTTTGAAATAGTAATATTTATATTCTGTATTTAAAATTTTTAGAGTGAGAAAAGTAAAAGATCTGAAAAAAAAATTGATAAATATGTGATGATGTAATGGTTATTTAAAATATATAAATAGTACAAAATAGTTAAAAATGATCAAATCTTGTACTTTCTATGGATAAGGCCAGCTAAAAAATTAAAATTTTGAAAAAGTAATCAAGATCATAGTGCCTTTAAAATCTAAAATAAATATTTTTTAAAGTTGGAAGCAATTTATAATGTTCATTGGACTCTGGATGCAATTTACCCTCATTTTGATTTATTTACTTACTATTTTGATAAAATTTTACAAAAGTAGGGAGTTTATTTATGTGTCTCAACTCTAGAAAAAAAAAATATATTTTTTTGCAAAAGTATGGTAAGGCCAAGTCAACTATTTTATAAATTAGAGAAAATGATCAAAGGACTAAAACATAAACTATTCTAAAAGCTACTAAGAAGTAGTAAATTCTAAAAAAGCTTTAGTACTTTTGGTTCGATGTTATCTTGGTGTTATGTTATATAATCTAGATATCATCTTTTGAATAATAATTTTATAATCTTATAGAAGATTTTTTGTCGATGTCATTAAACCAAACAATTACTTTCTCTATATAATATAACATAACATCAATATAATATTGAATCACACGCTCCCTTAGCCCTGTTTGGCGTGAAAACCAAAACAGGATCAAAATAGTACTAGTTTAAAAAATACAATAATAATAATAATTAATAAATTATTTTAATTATTTTACATAAATTTTAATATAAAAAATAATATTTTACTTCACATACTCAATAATTTTTAATAAAAATATAAACTTTATTTCACATCTTAGATCAAAATACTCGATTTGAATATTTTGATCTAGAATATAAAATAAACTTGATATTTTTATTTTAAATTATTGAAATTATAAAGTAAAATAATATTTTTTATATTTGAATTTGTGTAAAATGATTTAAAATATTTATATATTATTATTATTGTTGTTTTTTAAATTAGTACTATTTTGATCCTGTTTTGATCCTGTTTTGGTCCTCATGCCAAACAGGGACTATTACCCCAAATCAAATTTATTGAAGGTGAAATTTCCATTTGATAATATCACTCATCGATCTCATCGATGAATGAGATTGCATAATTAATATTTTTTTAATATTTTTTATAACCGCTATTCAAAAAGTCATTACAGCTCAGCTATTAAATTATATATAAAATAAAAATATTATTTAAATTTATATTTATATTCATCTACTGAATAAATATTATATTTTTCAAATAGGCAAAAAATAACACTAATTACAAATTTTCACTATAATTCTAATGTATTTTTTTTAGGTAAGTCACATTATGATATATATATAAATTTTAATATTAAAATTTTATTATATTTCAAAATAATAATTTAAGTTTTTAAACTCATATACTTTTACATATATTAAAATAATAAATAATTAATTTTACATTTATTATGTACCTTAATAAAATAATTAATTTTATTTTTTATCTTACACATTTTCATTATAGATGAACTTAATTAGAATTCAAAAATTTTAAATTACCTAAGATTGGGGTGTTACCAAAGCCTTTTGTATTGTAATAAAATTTTTCTCTCACAGCTTAAATTAAATATATAAAAAAACATTAATCTTGATCTGGTTAATATATATTTTTCTTAATTACCTACATACCACACAATTTAATTTTATTTATGCCTTACCCATTCATTTTTAGTTAATTATGCTATGCACACTCAAAATATTATAAAATCTTATATACACACATTTGAGTTAAAACTTAATCAAAATTTATTTGAAAAAAAAATATTCTGTTAGTAAATCATTAAAATTATATTTTTACTTTACATATTTTTTTTCTTCCTTAATACCACACTAAAGTGTTGATTTGTCCTAAAATCAATTCACGTACATTTGCCGCCACTTAAATATTAAAATTTTAAGATTTTCACTCAAAATATATTTAAATATCCTTAAACTAATATGATGAACGGCCAAGATTTTTTGTAATCTAACTATAATTAGGTTATTGAAAAATTATGATTACTTATTATAATAAAAATAAGTTAAAATATGTGTATGTAAGATTTTATAATGTTTTGAGTGTGCATAGCGTAATTAACTAAGAATGGATGAGTAAGGCATAAATAAAACTAAATTGTGTGGCATGTAGTTAATTATGCTAATAAATAAATATACATATATATGCATACAAAAGGAGTTCCTAATAGGTATAAAGGAAGAGGCAAAGTTTCTGTTTTAAACTATTTATGAGAAAAAAAAAACTATTTATAGTTGGAATTGGCCTATAAAAAATTATTAAAATGTTTTTTAGATAAATATAGCTTTAAAGTTGGGAAATTTGATTTTGTTGTGAGTTTAACTAAAATTTGTTTCATGTAGTTATTTTGTTAAAATATTATTTGATTTTCATGGGATTAAAACATTCAAGTAGCTTCATTTGTACGGAAAATATAAACTATTCAAATCTCAGTATCACTTGTTTATGATTTTTTTCAATTCTAAAATTACACTTTGGTCATGTTATTTAAGGATCTTAAAAGTAGCTCCAATTTAATTACATTCTTCAAAAGAAAAATACGAACTAATGATGTAATATGTGAGCAACTCAGCCCAAGTCATTGATGAAAGATTCTCATATTGTTAAAATTTTAAAGGTAATTTCATCCTGGTGATTCTCGATTCTACACAGATTCACAAAAATAACATATATTTGGATCTCTTTCGCTCTTTTTTGTTTAGTGAGCTCTATTTTATGAATTCTATTAAGTTCGACTGTTAAGTTGTTATTTAAAAATATTAAAATATATATTTAATTATTAAAAATTACTATTGTAGGCTATGATATATAAAAAAAAGATAAAAAATGATACTATAATAACAATAAGAAATGGTTTAACATATTTTTGATATTTAAATATAATTTTTTTTAAATTTTAATCAAACTTAATAAAGTCCGTTAAAAAGGACCTATGAGGAAAACGTTTTGAGCGAGAGATATCATATTTTTATTTTAGTCGATAGAAGTAAAATTATGGCCTACAACAGGTGCCCGGACGGAATTTCCCAAACTTTAATATTAATGCAAGTGGATAAATAAATAATACTAGTTTGAACTTAGAAGTATTCAAATTATGAGCAATGCAAAGTCTGACTTATGACTAAGTAAAAATTTAATGAAGAGGCTTAGCATAATTTTCTTAAAGATGTGGGGTAAGATTGTAAAATTTTGAAATATTCCATTTTGAAAGTGATATATAAGTAAGAATTACTCATTTTAATTTACCATTTTATAATTTAATTTTAAATTATATAACAGACATTCATAGAAAAAATATTTGTTAGCAAAACCCACCTCAAAATTAAAATATTCGTGCATGAATTAGGTTCCCAAAGGTCTATTTGATATATATATATATATATGGTGAAAATTAAACTAATAAAGTTAAAAATTATAAATATGAGATGAAAAATAAATCATGAAAATGTATGCAATACATATATAAAATAAGAAATAAAATAAAATAAGTATTATATATATATATATATATGAATAGCCAGTGTAGTTTGGAGGAAGTACCGTAAAAAAAATTTAGTGAGATTTTTGAATTGATATTTGTGATTATCTTTTACATTGATTACTCTTTAGTTAGAACATCGTAGCTAAAAATATTTTATAAGAGTTATTCATTTGACTATAAAAATGATTAAATTATAAAAAATTATATATATATTGACAAAATTTTTTCATAATACTTTTCAAACTACTGTCTTTCCATCTAGAAATCCTTTTGAATTAGATATAATTAACATATATGTTTATGTACAAATTTGTGCATATAATTCATCCATTTGTCACTAAATAATCATATAAATAAATTAGGTGGTACATTAGTTGTCATTTAATATTCATTAAACAGTGCCATTAAAACTTGTGTTATGCAAATTCCTATTTTTTTATTGAAAATTATTCCAATTTTTAGATTAATAAATATTTTTGTTCTAGAATCTTATGTTCATAATCAGTCAATTCAAATTTTCAAAGTCGTAGAAGTAATTTTTTCTTAATTAAAATCAGAAATATAAAAAATAAATAAAAATAGAAATCAAATAATTCACTGATTTTATGAAATTCATTCAAATTACGAATGATGATAATTAATAGAGTGTAAATTTAGTTAAAAAAAGAAATACTTATAATGAGAAAATAATAATTAATGAATAGTTATAAAAAAATAAATGTTTTTTATCAATCATATAGAATAGCTATTATTAATATGATTAATAAGGTGAAGAAATGCATCTGACGTATTATGTGATAGAAAAATTTCACTTATACTTAAAAGATAAATTTTATATAATAGTTATAAAGTTAACAATATTACATAATATTAAATATTGGCTTACAAAATACGAACACATAAATAAGATAAGTATCATAAAAATGAAAATGTTAAAGAAGATGAGTGAATAAACGTAAAAGAATAAGATGAGAAATAAATATATTTATGAATAAGTTAGAGTGATCTTAATTAAAAATAAATTTAGAGAGGGTCAACTTAAATGATTTAGACATATAAATCGTAGGTCAATTGTAAAAAAGATTGTATTATTGAATCTTGTCAATATAAAAAAAAAATTAAAGATCAAAAAAAATGATAAAAAACTATAAGCAATGATCTTATATATTTGGAAAAAAAAAGTTAATAAATTATAATGAAAATAAAAAATTTATGTTATTAATTTATTTTATAGGATAAATATTTAATTTATTATTGTTGTTATGGTAGGTACGCATCCTCGCATCCTCGCATCCTCGCATCCTCGCATCCTCAAATAAAACAAATCACTAAACAAGAAATATTTAAAAACATTATACTGCATGTTATATAAAAAAAAAAATATTTTTTTATTTTGTTTAAAGTTTTCTTTTTTTATTAAGTATAGGTCTGTCAATGGATCGGATCATGATCCGATCCGATCCGAGTTCTGATCCGATCCGATCCGAGTTCTGATCCGATTAAATCCTAAATGAATTTTTTTTTGACCCGTCAATCCGGCTCATTTACTGACCCAATCCATTTATAAATAAATGGATAGGATATGGATCACCATTGACCCGACCCGTTTAAAATTCGATCCGTTTATGTAATCTAATTTGTAGTTCATACAGGAATATATTGTGGCTAATAATCTTTTTTGTTGGAAAGCTCAATTAAATAGTATTACTATAATTAATTAATAAACTATTCTCACATATTATATTAGTAGATTATAGTTTATAGTGTTCGGTTTATATTTCACAATATATATATATATATATATATTATAAATACTGATTTTTATATTAAAATATTTAATTAATTTATAAAAATATAATATTTTTTTCTTATTTTATTTCTAATAAATTTAATATTATTTTAAATTTGATTATGGGAAATTACTTAAAAATAACTACTTTTATTGTAAATGTATTAAATCTGAAAACTCGAGTTTCGAACCTATTCGATTTTCGACCCGAGAGGATATGGATCTACCATGATCCGATCCGATGTATAACCCGATCCGATACATATGGATTTGGATCCGGGTCGGAGTCAACCCGATCCGAACCTGATCCGTTGACAGACCTAATTAAGTATGCCGATAATAATAATTAAAAGCATAATGGAAACGTATAAATACTTAACATCTGAATCCTCTACATATTAATTAATTTAAAAAAAAATTTACGATTTCAATTGAATTAATAACGTAAGTATTTTATTAAGATATAAAATTCCACATGATATTTAATAATTAATATATACACACAAATTTCTACATGAATTTGCATCAAATTTAACTTAAATTAATTATATATAAAATAAGTTTTCTTATTTAAAAATATTGTCCGTTTTGCATGTGTATGCCTCATAATATCTCATCATTTCATTTAACTCTATTGCAGTTTATAACGGATTTAAAATTTAATAAGAAATAAAGATAAGTTCAATTTATAAAAATTTTATCTTGATAATTACATAATACATGAAGTAAAATTTAGTTTTTGTTTAAGAAATACAGACATAAATGATATAAAATAAAATATTTTGAATTATTTTTTATTTAATATTTGTATAGTTTTTTAAAACATAATTAATTTTAGGGATAATTACCTACATGCCACACCATTTAATTTTATTTATGCCTTACTCATCCATTCTTAATTAATTACGCTATGCACACTCAAAATATTATAAAATCTTATATACACACAGTTGAGTTAAAATTTAATTAAAATCTATTTAAAAAAAAATTATTAGTAAACTATTAAAATTATATTTTTACTCTTAATAGTACATATTTTTCTCTTCCTCAATACCACACTAAAGCGCCGATTTGTCTTAAAATCAATTCACGTCGCGGATGTCTCATTCCTTTGCCGCCACCTAAACATTAAAGTTTTAGGATTTTCACTCAAATTATATTTAAATATCCTTAAAATAATATGTTGAACGGCTCAGATTTTTTATAATCTAATTATAATTAGGTTATTGAAAAATTATGATTACTCATTATAATAAAAATAAGTTAAAATATGTATATGTAAGATTTTATAATGTTTTGAGTGTGTATAGCGTAATTAACTAAAAATAGATGAGTAAGGCATAAATAAAATTAAATAGTATGGCATGTATGTAATTATCCCTTAATTTTATTTAGTGATTTGTCTAATAGGCTAAAGAAAAATATATCTAATTTATCTATCAAATTAAAACAAAATTGACGAAAAGATTAGTTTTTAACAGATTAAAGTTTTTTTTTTATATAATATGCTAAAGTCTTTTTAGTCCTTGGCATCATAAAATGTTTTTAAATTAAATCCTTTAGTTTATTATTTTTATTCTTTTTTGTTAACTACAGAGTTTCTCATCATTAATATAATAGTTTTTCGTCAAAATATACTTTTATTATTTGAGATCATATTATCTACTTATATAGTTCAGAATCTCTCCATTTTTCAACGTGAGACGATTTATTATTATCCACTCTTACTATTATTTATTGACATAAAAGTCGGAGTCTTACTTTGTCTTGATGATTCATTTCTTTTAGAAAATTACCCAACGATCACTCTCTGCCTTTTTGATCACGAATATTGCCCTAAATATTATAATTCTCTTTACCCTAATTAGGCAGTGTAGTAGTGTGGATTCAAATTTTAATTCCAAACAAGCTCCCTCCCTATTGGGTAGGAGAAGTTCCACATCATTCTATAAATTTTTATGTAATCGTGGAAAAGTAATATTGACTTTGTTATATAATCATATTTAAAATGATATTTACTCGAACTAATTCATAACCGTTAAATAACTATAAGCCTTAAATTTTGATGTATTAATTTTTTTTTCTATTGATATAAAGTATTATATTTATCTTAGTTTAGAGCTTGTTCTATTTAACATATGTAAAAATTCAGAAAAATTTAAAGTAGTGAACAAAGTCGCAATAACCTGATAAGTTCTACGATAAACTAGAAATGTAATTTTAATCTCAAAGTTGAAGTAAAATTATTGAGCATTTATGAACCAAAATGTAATTTATTCATTCAGTAATTACAACAACAACAACAATAACAATCAAGCCTTAATCTCTAACGTGTCATTGCCGGGTCCCAAGTCCCGGATGAGAAATGCGGAAGGTTGTGTTAGGCAGTCGATAGCCAGCATAAAATTTGTCGAATCAATAATGACATGAATCTTTTATTCATTCATTACGGTAAAATATTTATAAAATTATTAGGTAAGACCTTGCATTTTGATTTATAAAATTTGAATCATTATTAATAAATTTCCAAAGCTTTTGGCACTATTACAGTTTGATCTAGTATCATATGATAATTTTGCCTCAATAATTTATGAACACATAAAAAGCTAATAAGAAATATTTAAATAGTTTTGACTTGTTGATGTCAAAAATTAATCAAAGATAAAAGAAGAGAGTTTTTACATAGAAATCGACTAAGCAGAAAACCACAGTATCATACTGTCGGTGGCTTTCAAGAGCTTCACTAAATTACTATGCTTTTCTTACAGAGAGTCGAGCTATAAAAAAAAAAAGGAAGAAGTGCATGAACAGTTCGTTATGGGTACTTTGGCAAGAGTTATTTGTCAAAGGCCTTTCGTCGAGAGGCGGCTTTCGACCATTGTTCGTCGTCGAACTCCCCTGCGCCGGTGTCACGCAGACCTCCACGTGTACGCTCCAGATGTGCTGGTGTGGATCCAGATACAACAGTGCAATACACAAGTTTTTTGGATATCATAATATACAATATCATTCATCACAAATTAAATACTTTTCATCAAATGTTGCTAGTCATGCAATATATTTTGAGACAAATGAACCAAATTAATATAATAATTTTTAAAAGTTAAAAACTTGTAAGAAATGATTTAAGGGTATGGGGCCTTTGGTTCAAATTCCCCCAAATGTTAAAAATCACTAGGAAAAAATTCTAATATCGCAAAAAAATTATTCTATTATTAATCTTCAATGAACTTGCTTGTTTGTGAATTCTGATGTTATTTTAAACCAGGTTAAAAGTTTCTGATGTTTATTTAATTTGATTAAAATTAACTTAATTAATTTTAATTAGATATATAATATTATACATAAAAGCTAATATTAAAAATTAATTATATTTCATGTTATGTGTATAATTTAAAATAAAAAAATTAATTTTATTTTATATTCTATATATATATATATATTAAAATAATAACTATCTTATATTATATTTATCACGTATCATAATATAATTATTTTATTCTATATTATTTGTAATTTTTGATAAAAATTATTTTTATTTAAATTTAAATTAAATTTTATTAAAATTAATTTTTTAAACAAACTAACTTTTTAATATGATATTTTATTTTAATAAAATAAAATTAATTTTATATTAAATTGTGTGTAGATTGTTAAATTTATAAAAATTGTAAATTAAAATTAATTTTAATGAGCTGTAACTTAAATTAAAATTAATTTTATAAATTATAAGATACATAAAATTAATAATACTTTAAAGTTTACATAAATTTGGTGCTAAATTTATTTTTATTTTATATTTTACGTAAGTTTTAAAATAAAAAATAAATTTATTTACAATTTTACATTATAGATATATTTTAAAATAAATTAATTAGATTTTAATATTTTAATAAATTTTAATGATATTCAGATAAAAATTTATTTTTTAAATTAAAAATAATTAAATAACTGACAAAAGGAAAAGTCAAAGTCAATGTCAATGCAATCACTCGCGGTTATCTTCCTTAAATGTCTTCCGTCATCCCTCTCGCGTATTTTCTCTCTCCTCTGTTCCTTTCTCTTTCCAACGTCACTCTCTCTCTCCCCCCCCTTCTTCCGACCTGCTCAATTCTCATTGAGAAAAAACGCATGAATCCCCAACGAATGCGTCAATTTTCAGATTTTAGATCCAATTTCTATTTGCGTGCTTCCTCTCTATTTGTACCTCCCATGGATTCCTTCCTCCCCGAGCTCTGACGAAGCCCTTCTCTTTCTTCCGAAGGATGGCAACGGCGGTAGCAGCTGCAGCGGTGGCTGGGGCGGCGCTTCTCTTGTTTATCGCCGGTACGGCGGCGGCGGCGCCGACTATCGAGCAAGACAGTAATAAACCCTATTTCCCCTCTTTTCCTTTGGCTACTGTACTTGAATAAGAATCGCAGAAGCAGGGATAGGGAGATGGCTGGATATCTGATGGGGGTTATCTCGCAGCTACTGCTCTCCGAGCTCTTATGTTTTCTATGAAGAACATGCCGCCGGGATGGGGGAGGTCAAGCGATCCCTGCGGATCGGAGCCGTGGGAGGGGGTGACCTGCGGCGGTTCTCGAGTGACGCAGCTGTGAGTTCCTCTTCTAGCTCCTGATTTCGATCCCTAGGGTTTGTTGTTGTTCTTCTTCTTCTTACCCGAGGAAGATGTTGCGTTTTTGACTGTTTTAGGAAATTATACAACATGGGTTTGAGAGGCACCTTGAGTGGAGACATTGGAAGCCTCACCGCGCTGCAGAGACTGTGAGTTTTTGTCCAATTTACCCTAATACTATTTCTCTTTGGTTATTCTCATTTCTAACGCAATTTCAAGGATTCGATCAATCTTTGGAGTAGAAATTAAGACGGTAGATTTTGAGAGGAAGTGCTGAAACTGCGTTTCTGTGAAATTTAGACATGAATTTGCAAATTGTTCTGTGCATCTCTTTGCTTTATTTGAGTTGCAGGAATTGGTTAAGAGATTTGCTTTGTGAGATATGAATGGCTGATAATTTAGGATTGAATGACATTGGGTGTGAAATGATATTATATGCCTGAGTATTTGATTTGGGTATGATTAATTTGATGCCTACAGTGATTTATCTTATAATACGGATCTTGGAGGGCAACTTACTCCAGCTGTTGGAAATTTGAAGCAGCTTGATGCCCTGTAAGCTGTTCAAGTTCTTTAGATTTCTGGAGTTCATTAATGTTGGGGCTGACTTTTATCTCCCACAATTTGTATGCAATTACTCAGGATACTTGTTGGCTGCGGCTTTAGCGGATCCATCCCAAGTGAAATAGGAAAGCTAACTCAGCTCACATTTTTGTAAGCAATTATAATCTGTCCTAAAATGGCTTCTTTGCTGCTCGAAAAGATTGTCTCATTGATTCTTTTCTCCCAGGGCTCTGAACTCAAACCAGTTTACTGGGACCTTGCCTGCTTCTCTAGGAAGCCTCTCTAATCTCTCATGGCTGGACTTAGCAGAAAACCAGCTATCTGGACCTTTGCCTGTTTCTAATGGCTCAACACCTGGATTAGATCAGCTTGTTAACACAAAACACTTGTGAGTTCCTGCCATTAATTTATCATTTCTTTCTGGTCACTGAAGGCAGTCCATCACTTAACTTGTTCATAGATACGTTTAATCGTGTTATGCTTCTTAACAGCCATCTCAA
The DNA here is from genome assembly GCA_019297695.1 of Apostasia ramifera. Classification (NCBI taxonomy): domain Eukaryota; kingdom Viridiplantae; phylum Streptophyta; class Magnoliopsida; order Asparagales; family Orchidaceae; genus Apostasia; species Apostasia ramifera. The sequence continues at coordinate 18,390 of JAEMOT010003120.1, read as the reverse complement.
CAAGAATAGCTTTACAGGACCCATTCCAGAAAAGCTTTTTAGCTCCAACATGAAACTGATACATTTGTAAGTTGCATACCTTGGATTCAGCATTGTTAGTTTGAAAGATAACAGTTCTCCAGAACCTTTACTGTTTCTCCTAGCAGGCTGTTGGATAGAAACCAACTAGATGGGCCAATTCCTGCTTCCATTGGAAGAGTAGAAACACTTGAAATTATGTGAGCTTAACTCGTCATTTTAAAATAAAGATTACTTTTTGAGATGGAAACTTAATCGATTTCTTATAACCAGTCGTCTTGACAACAATCGGCTAGAAGGCGCGGTTCCTTCCAATATCAACAATCTTACTCATCTCAGTGTCTTGTAAGTGACCAGTACCACTTTGAAGCTATTACATATTATTGGTTTTACTGTCTAACCACTGTTTATTCACTATTCCTATAGACATTTAGCGAATAACAGGTTAATAGGTCCTATGCCAAATCTGACTGGTATGAATACCTTAAATTATGTGTAAGAAATTTTCTGAACTTGTCCGGCATTTACATTTTTGTTATCTTGCTATGTGAATCTATAGCTGATATAGTAGCACCATGATTTTACTTTCAGTGATCTCAGCAACAATTCATTCGATCCTTCAGAAACTCCAGCGTGGCTTTCAGAACTTGAAAACCTCACCACCTTGTAAGCTTTGATATATTGTCTGCTAGAAGTATGAAAGTCGAGACTACGTTAATTGGCTTCCATTGTTACTGGCCTGTAGGATTATAGAATCAGGAAATCTTCATGGGCAGGTGCCAGAAAAGCTCTTCAGCTATACTTTACTACAGCAAGTGTTAGTACTTTTTAACAAAACACTAACAGAGAAATAGGAAGTCTGCACGATTATAATGTATATTCACTTTTTGTTTGATTCTTTTACAGAATACTGAAGAACAATTCTTTCAGTGGGAAGTTGGATATGGGAAGCAACGTTAGCCAGCAGCTACAGATTGTGAATATTGAAAATAATAATCTTAGCTCAGTAGAACTTGGCACTAACTATAATAATTCGATAATGTGAGCGCTTTCCGGCAATCAGTGTCTTTGTTTCTAAGAATCCTTACTGTTTCTGAATCCATGTTCTCTGGTATTGCAGGCTTAGTGGAAATCCTGTGTGCAGAAATGTACATCTCTCAGCCACAAACTATTGTCTTCTTCCTCAGCAATCCTCTTCTGATGACAACATTGGTCTTTCCAAATGTAATGGAAAACCATGCCCCACAAACAATACTTGTTCCCATCCATACAAGGGAAATATGATTTTCCGAGCCCCAAATTTTCGAGATCTTACCAACAAAACACCATTCCTGATTCTAGAAGATAGTATCTGGAAGCGTTACCAACAAGCTGTAGGATCACTCTCTCTTCAAAATCCCTTGTTTAACAATGATTCTTATCTGGAGGTCCAGCTATTACTCTGTCCATTAAATGGAACCCACTTCAACATAGAGGACATTCTTGTGAATCTTGATCTGAGCAGCAATAGCTATACGGCTCCAAACATTTTTGGGCCATCCTATTATGAAGCATTTCCATACAAGCTATCAGGTTGCTTCTTGATTCTTAAGAAATATTGAGAAAAATTGATAAGAGCACCACTGATTGAAATTTCTTGCAGAATCATCGCCTATAAATATAGGTTTAATAGTAGGACTCTCTGTTGGCTGTGCACTACTAGTCTGTGGGCTTGCTGGTGCTGGTCTCTATGCCTCCCGACAAAAGAAACGAGCTAAAATGGCCATTGAATTGAGCAATCCTTTCGGTATGTCATTGTATTGTTGAACAACAATCATTGTTTTTCAATAAATTTTTTGGGGAATCATATGCCATTAAATTTTTTTTTTTGATAAAATATACCGAATCATATTGGCCTATACGGAATTGATTACTTATTAAAATATTGTAATTTGCCCTTCCCTGTTAGTTCCCATCACCATGTTTCTCTCCACCCCTTGTACCCTTCTCAATTCAGGCTTCTCGGCCAAACACGCAATGAAGCTAGTGATTGAAGGTCAACTGTGGATTTCGAAGTCGGTGTTTACTGGTGATTGAAAAGTTGATAGATGCTTGCTTGATTGACAACATTTAGCTTAAATTAGATTGTTAGAAGATTATGATGTCAAACATAATATGGGCCTTTAGATCGATTCTATCTTTATGTTATGTTATGTTATCTAGATGTTATAACATCTAGATGTTTTCATGTGAGTAATAATTCTATAAATTTTTAGAAAGTTATCTAAAGATGTCGTCAAACCAAACTAAATAACATATCATCAAAATAACATATCATCAAAATAACATCGAATCAAATACCCACTTAGTTGCATTTATGTAATTCTCCCTATTCTTTTGGCAAGTGATATGCTTTACTGCCTCATATTGCTCTGTCTCCAGCATCATGGGAAGGTAGTTCAGACGAAAGTGGTGCGGCGCCTCAGTGGAAGGGAACCATATGCTTTTCTTATGAAGAACTCAAGAAATGCACTAACAATTTCCCTGAAATCAATGTGATCGGGTCGGGAGGCTACGGGAAGGTAACTAACACCAACTACTTTGCTAAATGCTTGAATTACATTGGCAGTTTGGCAAAACTTTTTTGTCTTCCTGCAGGTCTACAGAGGAATGCTTCAAGATGGTAGGATGGTTGCAATCAAGAGATCAAAGGCTGGATCGAGTCAAGGTGGTCTCGAGTTCAAGACTGAGATTGAGCTGCTTTCCAGGGTTCATCACAAGAACCTTGTATGCCTAGTAGGCTTTTGCTTCCAGCAAGGAGAGAGGATTCTAGTATATGAGTACATTCCTAATGGAACTCTTAGTGATGGATTGTCTGGTTTGTTCTCTTAACCGAAGAATGTGAGCAGCTTTCTTCATAACAAAAACTAATTTCACTGATTGCTTCAATTATGAACTGCAGGGCGGAGTGGCATTGAGCTAGACTGGACGAGGAGACTTAGGATTGCTCTAGATTCAGCAAGAGGATTGGCCTATCTCCATGAACTTGCTAATCCTGCCATCATTCACAGAGACATCAAATCCACCAATATCCTACTAGATCACAACATAAATGCAAAAGTTTCAGATTTTGGTCTCTCAAAGTTGTTATCAGATGGTATAGAAGGCAATGTAACTGAAGTGAAGGGAACATTGGTAAGTGTCCTACAAGACTTGAACTTCGATATTTACTTTGGATCGAAGTTTTTTTGGAAGGTGCTTATATCAAATTGGTTTTAGATGGTTGCTAGTTTTCCATCTACCAAATGCATGTCTCAAGTACAAGTTTTTGTTACCCCTTCTATTTCCAGCATAATTTATATATAAAAAACGTTTTTCCCTACAGTTTGTAACTATTTGCATGGTGTTCACCTTGTTTACTGTATTTTTGACATATATAATTTTCTGGCTTATTGAAAGTTTTGAGCATTTTCTGTTAAACATGGCCATTAATCATTTTTTTGTTTTATTATGATTTTTATAAATTCTCTTCTTCTCTCAATTTCTGCCATTCGAACTAATGATGTGTTGTGTCCTGAAGGATCAAAATACCTTCCCTTCTTCTCTCAATTCTCTACTATTTGAATTAATGATGTTGTGTCTTGAAGGATCAAAATACCCTCTCTCCTTCCATCATTTCCCACGCCTTCTAGTCATACTCAATATAAGGGTAATTTAGTCCTCAGCTATCTAACTAATGACGTTGTATCGACCAAAATATTAGTTTTATCAAAAAAATAGAGATCAAAGTGATGAATAAAAAAAAAAAAAAGAAACCAAACTGCTTATAACCTTTGACTAAAGGGATTTTTCTTTGAAAGGAAAAAAAAAACATTCTTTGTATGAAATAAGCACTTGCAATTACAATAAGCTAATAAAGTCTCAACATTTGCAGGGTTATCTTGATCCAGAGTATTACATGACTCAAGTTCTTACTGAAAAGAGTGATGTTTATAGCTTTGGAGTCGTAATGCTAGAACTAGTAACAGGGAAAATGCCAATAGAAGAAGGGAAGTACATTGTTCATGTGGTCAAGTCCTCACTGGATCAGAATGATGTATACTATGGTCTTAGGGCATTAATAGATCCTATTATCAGGGAAGCAACATATCTTGTGGGCTTTAGAAGGTTCGTGGAGCTTGCATTGCAGTGTGTGGAGGATTCAGCAGTAGACCGACCGACGATGAATGAAGTTGTCAAACAAATCGAGGCGATGCTGACGGAGGGAACGGAGGCAGACACAAAGTCAAGATCGTATTCTAGCAGTCGGAGTCTCTATAACGACGTTCCAAGTCAAAAGCAAGTAAGTAGCAGTTTTTTCAAGTACAGTGCCAGTTATTCTTTACCCACAATGGTTGAACCAAAATAGCATGTTCTTTAGCTTTCATCATTATTTTTTGTGGTCATTGTGAATATTTGTAATGAAGTGTATAATTGTAGCAAACACTACATAAGTTTTTGCTAATGAAATTTTATGCACAGCTCTAAAAGACTAAAATCTTTGTTAAATTATTCGCCCCCACACATAAGTAACAAGTCATCAACTTTGAACTATAGAAAAACATCCTTTTAAACAATTAATGAAGAGAAAAAAGGTGGCTCCCTTTGATTTTTTTTTGAAACTTATTCATTCAGAGTTATCCTTCAGTTTATAAAAGATCAAATATACATGTGTGTATATATATATATATACACATATGAACCTGCATTTATTGACATAATCAGACAAAAAATAGATAAATGAAGCATGTTATAGGTGTCCAACATTCGTTAAGGAGAAATTTTTGACTGCCATTGGATGCAAGTTGAAGGGTTGTTTGTAAGATGACATCCCATATTATATTGGCAAATATGGACTAAGAATATTTGTTTAGTCATGTTAATGTTAATATGATATTTTTGATTCAAAATTCTTATGATGCAAAATATAGTTAATAATGATCTTTGAAATTTTCTTATGATAGAAATTAAAGTTATTTGTGACGGGTAATTTTAATCTGGATCCCTTATGTAGATCTTTCATGCTAACAATTTCTTACCGCTTAAGTGTTAAAGATGGAGGATTTTAAATAACAATAAAAATGTATCATTTGAATTCTTTTTACTCAAAATTTATTTTCATGTGAGTCTTTTTTTATTAGATTTTGTTAAATTTAATTGTTAAATTATTATTTTAAAAATTAAAAAAAAAATATATATATATTTAAATATTAAAATTTAAAATTAATTTTTATCTGAATTCTTCTCACTCAAAATTATTATTATTTTAACCCTGAGATTGTAAAAATACTACAATTTTAATCATTTTTTAGAATAACACTTTTTTGTTGGCTTTTCATGTTAAAAAAAATATAAAATTTAATTAATTTTAACTAATTTGAATTATTTATATATTTTAAAAGAACATCTATTCTCACTATTTTTAAAAAATTTAATAAAAATTTAAAATTTATTTTTCAAAATTATATTATAAAAAATAAAAAATAATAATTAAAATAATTTTATAATATAATAATAATAAATTAACAATTATATCTTACTTAAAACTAAAAAAAATAATACTTTTATAATTTCAAGAACTCAAATCGATCGATTTTTACAAAGTTAAAATTTAACGCCCTTTTGAATGCAATTTTTCCTAAAATTCATTAATAATAAGAACTAGAAAGTACTTTTCAAAGAAAATAATATTTAATATTTAAATAATTAATATATTTTAAAAAACTATTATAAACATACATTATCACTATTCTTCAAAAATTTAATAAAAATTTAAAATTCAGTTTCTATGCTCTAAAATTAAAAAAAAAAGAAATGTAAACACAATATTTCAAAATTATATTCTAAAAAGTCAAAAAAATTAACAATTAAGAATAAACTTAAGATGTAATGGTAAAAAATATTAATAATATTTTAATTGGGACTAAATGATAATGTTTTTACAACCTTAGAGATTCCGATGCAATTTACCGTAAAATTCATTAAGGATGAGGACTAGAAAACACTCTTGAAGGAAGACAAAAATCAATACAGATGAGTTATTTTTAATATCTTTTCAATGACAGCTACGAAAATACAATTAATTTAAGTGAACTTAACATTCAAAAAGTAATTTTATTAATGAAGCTAAAATTTGAGTAAATTTAAAAAAAATAATATAATTGCATGACATTCCACTGAATGTTTAGAAATATATAAGAAATAGAGCTTCTTGATTTACTAAGCTATTTAATATGATTTTGAAAATTAAAAATATGCGAAATAAACAAAAAAAGAGTATATTAGTCCCTCTTTATAAGAACAAAAGTGATATACAAGATTGTGACAACTATAAAAAAATTAAATTAATGTATTATATTTTAAAATTTTAGAGTGATTGAACATATACTACATTATGATACCAGGATATCACTAAACTAATTTGATTTTATACCAATTAGATTTATTATGAAATATTTTTATTTGTTGAGATGTTTAATAGAGAACTTTAGGAAGAAAAAAATATCTCTATTTTTTTATAAAGTATTTTTTATATATTTAGAAAAAAATAGTTAAAAAACTCCAAGAGATGTGCTTTTAAAAGTCTTAGAAATGAAACAAAGTTGCTTTGCTTAATTTTCAGTTATTAAATTATCATGTTTGGACACACAATAGTGTTAATTAAGGAATTACCTATTACAATTGAATTACATCAATATTTAACTATAAATTCATATATCTTTGCATTGATTATGAAAGTCTTTAACTAAACATATTCAAGAAGATATGCCATGATGCATATTTGTTACAGATATTTTTATTCTTGATAAGACTAGAGATGAGAACAAAATAAAACTCAAATTATGAAAAAATACCTTCAAGTAAAGGTTTTCATTTTAGTTGATCTAAAATCAAATATATGAAATATAAATTCAGTCAAAAGAAAAATTTGCATTAAGGAAGTAATAATTGATAATCAAATTATCAAGAAGAGTAAGCATTTTAGATAGTCAAATCATTTATACAAAATACTTGCGAAAAAAATGATGATATCAAGCAAAGCAACATAATATGATGCCATTATTGTAAGCTAACGCTGCAAATAGATGCTGAAATCTGAGATTTTTTTTTTTTTTTTCTGATTCAAGAAATCTGAGAGACTTACTGAGCTACTTTCCAACCGTTTGTAAAAAAACTCATCACAAATGTAATACAACATGCCTTGTAATTAGTTCCATATTAGTTAAAAGATTAAAAAAAAAAAGGAGGTAAACATATCAAGAAAAATATATATGTGAGCTAGTTCTCTCAAGATCAATGAAGGCACTTCATCCTTTTTAATTCAGAATATTGGAATTACAAGAAAGTTAATGCCAAAATGAATATTGCTTGAAATCTGGATCATAGATCCTTTTTCTTTGGTTTTCTTGATTCAAACAAGTTCAAAAATGGACATTGATGTATATTTGTCCAAATAGTAAGGCAAAGAAATTGAGAGAAGCAAAAGAACATAATCAGGGCCTCAAAAAGAAAGGGGTATTTCCTGGGAGGCTCTAATGTTAGATAAATTAAATGTAGAACAAAGGATATTACAAAGAGCAATGCCAGTAATACCTTCTTTCGAACCGAAGAATAGTCTTCTCTGCTATTCTCCCCTCCATTTGGGGAGAAGAAAATAAATCCAAAAAGAGGGAGAATAGCTGCGTATTGCAAGAGCAAATTATCACGCAATAAAAGTGGAAACATGGAAAGAAGGCCACTGTGCACCAACAGCACAAAAAGCCATGGCTCTTTTTGTGCCAAAAGGCTTGCAGGCAAAAGAGGCAGGAGGATTGACTTCTCATGCACTGTTAGTTTTGAAGATGTATAAATAAATGAACAGATGAACTAAAAGATGCATGCAAAAGGATAAATATAATTAATAATGATACGTAGATGCTGAACTGACCTTGGTATGAGAATAGGTAAAATGCAAATGAAGAATTCACGAGACAGTAGATGAAAGCATGATCACTTGGGGCCTTTATTTGCTGGTAGCACGCCGGTAAAACAGCTAAAACTGTGGCAAACATGCTAAGAAGCTTCAGGGCACCTATCGAGAAGAGTCTCTTCCATTTTATTATGACTGATGTGCTACACCAAAAATTTGCAACATAATCCTCATATAAGCCTCGCTCGAATGGAGCTAACCTATAAAGAACCTGAATAGCATATAATTGAAAGAAATAAACGATTATAATGTTGAATTTGATAGGTGGGCAAAAGAGTAGAATGCATGATATAAAAATATCAAGTAACTATTCAACAATGATCTGATTATAATTTTAATTTTGGCAGACAAAGAATTGGGTATGCATTCATGTTTAATAGAATTAGTCTTGAAATTCAGTTGAGTTTGAGCAGGTTGGCATAACTCAAAATCACACTTTTTTATTAAGTGGATTTTCCAGTTGATTCAAACGAGTTACCAATCTTATATCTTGGATTAAATATCCATCATCTATACAAAAATTATTACAAATTGTGAGTTCATGTATATGTATTACATAACTCAGCCTATGTCTAGTTGTATTCTTTATCTTTGCAAAGCTGATCACAAGCTCGAGGAAGAGGAAGGCCGCAAATTTTGCAATAGGTTGATAGCTTAAACCTTGTGACTTCTTTGATAGATGTCTTCATAAGAATAGTTGCTGGGGCATTTCACTTGCTCTCATGGAGAGCCTTGGCAGAGTTGAGTTGAGAAGAGAAATTCATGTGCTTGACCCCAAGTTGTAAGGATTAAATCTTTGTGGTGGTTAACATGTATTCTTGAACATATACTCTTCATGCCAAAAATATATGCAATAATTACCGGATATTATCAGAAGCAGCCTTATCCAACAACTTTTGGGTTACTTTATGAAGACTAGCTTATCAAATAATCCTTTCAAAAATAAAAAAAAAAAGATTATCAAATAATCCTATCCAAGGCAATATATGGTGTTTACTCTAACTTATCTAAATCCTTTCTGAGATGCAACATCCAACTAAATTACTTTTATCCTACTAGTTCCTGATTAAGTACCTTGCATAAACAATGTAAAAATCTACATATGAGTTTGTGCATAAATTGAATCCGATCTTGAGTAGATCAACTCCAAGTCCTATAAGTTGTTTTTGAGTCACAAGGAAATCAAGTTGACTAAACTTCATAATCGAGAGAGCTTTGTGTCTTAGACAATTTCCCCGTCCTACGAAGAAAGATGATGAAAAATACTGCATTTATTTGCAGCAAAAGATCTCAATTGCCACTTTTTTTTTGGATAGACCAATTGCACTTTTGATAATACCTCTTTTGCTGCTTCCAAAGAATAGAGATAAGGCCACCAAACAATCACAAATGTTCCCACAACTACAATGCCCAGTTTCCCGACCTGAAGAACCCAATTCTGATGCTTCAAGCATTTCCCTAGAAGATAACTGAAAAATGCTGGTGCAAAATACATACTCATCTGCAAAGTACAGTACAAAGGTTATTAACAAAACTATTCCAGTACATAGTAGTAGCTACAAGAAAACGAAAAGGTAACAGACATATATTACAAAACTAATCTAAGTAAACATAGTTATTTATTCTTCCCTTGAGTGATAAAAATTCTGTGTTTATGCCATAAAGTCAGCCGGAATACCTAATAATATCACAATCACCGCCATAAGAAACAGCCACTCTTTGTTCACTACATTTACCAGCCTTAGATTTTCTTATTAGAGTATCGCACTGAATAATGAAGCTGCTAATTGGACAGATGCCTAACAATTAACATTCTTTTGGGGTTGTCAGCCATAATTTGCCTCACATTGGTTTATTTCCCAAAAAACGAACCATCGAAATGTAGAATGTAAAAAATCAATTGCACATGACATATGAGCCCTGTGCCCTAACAACATAAATAAAACCATCTAATAACAACTTCTTAAACTTGTTCAAAATAATAATATAAAATTCTGTCAATAAAAAAAAATTAAAATCATGAAATGACATTCAGAGACCATCCTAAGGAGACATTTTGAGAAAATGACTGACATAAACAGGTTGTTTTTTTCTTTTTTTTTTAAGCAAAATACTCCAGAACACTCCATTTTCCTCCACCCCACTTGGGAACTGCAGAGGTGCAGCTTTGAACCAAGATTAGTACCAAGGAACGTAACCTCACTATTGAGCTGGGGAAACGCTACTTAGTTAACTAAAGCATTAGCACGCTAGTTCACAACATTCAAAGAGATCAACTGAGTATTAATCTTACTAGTTGTGTGGTTACCAGCAAAGTTGGTATACTTGTATAGGAAAAGACTACTTGATTTTAGGCACCTGGAAATATCCAAAATTTCAAAACATAATTTCAACTGTAAAGCATGTTATGAAAAATACTGCATTCTAATACCAAGCCCATATAACTATTCAAATTTAGAAATCAATTGATTGGTCAATACTTAGATTGATTCTGAATGTGCATTAGCACCCTGAATTAACGGAATTCACAAAACCAAAAATTTCATTCATACTAAAGCATCGCAATAACTCAAATAAAAACCTACAAAGAATCCAGTGTTAACAGGAAACAATCATGTCGTAAAATGGGATGTAAAAAACTGTATAAGAAAAAAGCTTTTCTATGGATGGGATATAGAAAGAGATTTTTTATTCCATAAGGTCTCATAAATAGGATACTAAAAACTCATTATAGATACCACCAGTAAAACAACTTTTAGATTATCTACAACAACACGAAACAAGTACACATAATATACTAGTTATGAGCAGAAATTATGAACTTTAACTTAAATCTCAACGCTGATTTTTCTACTAACTCTGGGGTCTTTAATCCACTAAAAGCATGAGAGAATGAGATTACCTGTTTGTGGTTGATTGCGAGACTAAAGAGGAGTGAAGCAATATTATCGTGCCTTGAAAGACTAGCAGCAACTGCTCCTAACGTCAGGCCTAGGCTGATACAATTATACTAAAGAAGAAGACCGAACTCAATATTATATGCTACAGCCTTTCAGAACACCAAATGAAATGAAAATAAGGGAACGGAAACAAAATCGAGATTGATACCTGAAAATGTCCATGGTCGATCAGGATCAAGCACGGGTTCAGCAAGATCACAGCCAGCAACCACGGGGCAGACCATTCTCGTCCACTCCCACCAAATCTCTTCCAATAAACCGTTACAAACCAAACTGCGGCAGGAAAGAACACCAGAAAATCCGAAGACATTACCGTCCACCTCATCAGAAGCTTCCTGCATTTCCGATTGTCAATCGCGCAGATCCAATCAACGACGAAGTAAAAGGCCATTGAAAAGGAACAACAACTCACGATCGGGGGGATTCGAATCCACGGGAGGAAAACAGCGCCAAGGATTCCGGGAGAGACCGATTGACGACAAGGGCGTGGACGAGGCTCTGGTAAGCGGTGAGCGGCGGGTAATCGAGTCCCCAGTAGGAGAGGTTGTTGGCAGCGGTGTTGCGGTACCACTCCACTGCCGGCGTGTGCAGCGTTATCTCCATCCAGTGCCGCTGCGCCTCGTAATCTCCGTACCTCGGCGGCGTCCCTTGGCCGGAGTACGGCCCGAGCGAAACGAGAACGCGGACTAGCACAGCGAAGAGGACGATCATCGCTGCCGTCGATGCCGTCAGCTTGTTTGTCGACCAGTGAAACCCTCCGACTGTCTCCTCGGCGGCCTGCACGCTCTTCTTCCCCGCCATAGATCTCCTTCGCCGACTTGCTACGCCGCCAGAACGCGATCCCTTGAACCTTTTAGGCTGTTTGGTAGCCAAAATGAAGTGGCCACACCAAAAAAGCCTCTCTTTTTTTAAGGACGTTTTACATCCGTGACTCCCAAAACTTTATTATTTCCAAGATGCACCCTCAAAATTTATTATTTTTAAAAATAGGGTGTTTTCTGTAAACTTATTTCAAAATAAAAAATATTATTTGAAAATAATAAATTTTTGAGATATTATCTTTGAACATGAAAAATGTAAATTTTATTTTTATTTTAATAAAATAAAATTAAATCTAAAAAATTAATTCTAATTCATTTTAAATCTATAAAATCTAAACATCTATAATTTAAATTGAAGTGAAACTGCTTCACTTATTTAGAGCCCACTTCAAGCTCTGAATTTCATTTTATTTATTTTAAAGTGAAATTTTCTATCAAACCGATCCTTAATTTTTTCAAATTTCATTGATTTAAGTTAAAAAAAAAAGGAAAATTGCACCAAGACTATTGAGATTGAAGAGAGAATTAAAATTATTTTTATTTTTAAAATTTTTAAAGACAAGCCCCTCGGTATTATTTCTATTAGCACATCTGATTCCAACTGTTATAACCTAATTAAAATGAATGTGAATAGCTGTTTTATTATTGAAATTTTTATGTCACTCAAAAAAAAGAGCTTATTTTATATATATATATATATATATATTATAAAAAAATTAAGTTAAAAAAATGAACTTGAGCTACTATAGAAATTGAAAAAAATAAAAGATAGAAATTATGAGGATTAGATGAGGAGCATTTTTGTATATAGAAAAAAATTTAACAACATATTTGATTAATATTAATAATAAAAACTATTTTAATCGAAGAAAATCAAATTAGAGGGCCTATGTATTGCTCATATAAACTACACTTAAGGGATGTATATGCTCATATACCAATAGAACTTATCTCGTAGAATTTTTAAAATTAAGATTATTTTGCATTCTCTCTCTAACCTCAAGAACCCAGATGTAGGGGTGACAATATTTGAATAGATATTTGGCTCGGATTTATTGAGCCGAGCTATGAACTTCAGTCCCATCAGATCGACTTGACTTAATCTCTATTTTTTTAAATTTAATAAGGTATTTAATTATTTATTATAATTATTTTAGTACTTTTATATAAGCATACATTAGTTATTGTTAGGATATTTTTTAAAAGATTTTATGAGTACGGTTAATTCAATTTTATATCCTAGTTAAGACATTTTGTTAAAAAAAATTTAATTTTTGAAGAACTCGTGTTGGCTTGATTAACGCTCGAGCTAGAGCGAAAATGAAATGAGTCAACTCAAATTCAAATCGAATTATAATAAGTTGAGTTTAAGTCATGTCTGACTCGAGTTAAACTCGGATCATTCTCGCCTCTGCCCTGATGCAATTTACTCTAAATAAAATTGTTCACTAATCTTAGCTGCGCCAGCGGGGCCGGGCTGCGGCCGCCAAGCCTCGAAGACATTTTTTATAAATAATAAATTAAAAATTTATTTTAAAAATAAATTCGGTTAAGACCCTGTTTGCCTAGGAGTTTAAAATTAACCTGGTTTAATTTTAATCAGGCATATCACATCACACATAAAATTTAATATTAAAAATTAAATTTATTTCACATCCTACACATATTACTAAAATAATAACTAATTTATATCACATCCCTCATATATTTCAACATAATAACTAACTTTATATCACTTCCCTCACATATTCCAATATAATAATTAACTTTATTTCACATCATTCACAATTTTCAATAAAAAAATATCTCTATCCAAATTTAATTTTAACCTTCTTAAATTTAACCTTACAAACAAACACACTTAGTGATAAAAAACTAACACTAACAGAATCCGATAAAAATGATTTGAGTGAAACTTTTATATTTTTAGAACAGCAGATTTACATGATATTACTCTTAAACTTCAAAAATTTAGATAATTTTTTTTTTAGTTTATATAAAATTAAAATAAATAATAAATAAAATAAATTTATATTTCATATTCAATATATATTTCAAAATAAATTTAACTTTATTTCAAATTTATATAAATTTCTAAATAAAAATATCATATCTAAAATCATCTTTTATTTTAATTAAAAATAGTTTCACAAATAAAAAATTTCATTTATTTCGGCCTGACCGAATATTCGGTGCTCAATCACGGCCTGCCATGTGCATGTCGAAAAATCATTGGGTGCGGATGGCGCACCGTTCGGACGCCCAATCAGAGGGCGTCATGTGTGCCCGGACCCAGCTGTATGACACACATGGCGCCTTTTAATTGGGTTCCGGACGGTGCGCCGTCCGAACACAATAACTTCTCATGCACGACGGGCCTCACTTTGTCATACATGAAAAAAGTGCGCTATAAATAAACTGCAATTTTATTATTATGTTACGACAAACTAATTATTTACATAAAAAACATACGAAAACTTATAAAATTTTAAATACAATCTCTTTATAAAAACAAGACTAATTGATTGTGATTAAACTAAATTAATTCGTCAAAAATTATAAATAATTCATCTTATTTGAAAGTTTAAATATTAAAAAGAAAAATTTATTTTAAAGTTAAAGTAATATTTCTCTTAATTTATTTTTTATATTAGAATATTATATTTAAAATTTATTAATTTTTAAGTATTATGTATATAATTTATATAAATTTCAAATATCTTAGTATGTAATTTGGTAAAAACATTAATTTTGTTTTCTGATCTTGCAAGATGCGTGAATACTTAAAATATTTATTATAAATTTTTTTTTTGAAACAGATAATATTTTAACATCAAATCAATCCGCTCAAAATAAAATTAATTTAATTTATAATTTCACTAATGATTTTCAAAAATAATTAATAATAATTACATATATATTATTAATATTAAATTATTTTATATATTTAATTCTCAAATTTTTAATATTACATATTAATTAATAAATTATATAAAAAATATATTTTATACATAACACCCACAAATGTGGAACAATTATATAATAAAAATTATAATTTTTAAATAATTCTAACAGTTAATATATAATATTAAAAATTTGAACATCAAATATATAAAATAATTAAATCATAATAACAGGTATATAATCACCAAAAAAGAAAAAAAATCACAGCTAGAAACAACAAAAATTCTCTTTTTCATACAACTGAAACAATGCTGAACATATTTCTCATTTTACCGCCTACTTCCCAGTTTAGATTCCCTTCAATTTCACTCACAAAGTAAGAGAATGAAATTTAGTAGTTTAAGTTTCGACGATTTCAACAACTTCGACATAATGCATGTTATAATCTTTAATTTTTACTCAAAAATTCAAGCTTTAAGAAATTGACCTAAAAAGCATGAGAATTTTAGCCGAAATAAAACCGACAAACTCCAGACCAATCTTAACTGAAACTAAATCGAAACCAATCAGACAAAACTTAAAACCATGGTCACTCTTATCATCATCTCTAATGTTCCCATGTCTTCCTCAATCATCTAAAATCTCAGCATTCTCGGCCAGAAATAAAACGAAGAACAGAATCCACATCACATGTGTTCAAAGCTATGGAAAATCAGAAAACACAAACATAAACTATAGTTTGATGTTTCTTCATGTATCAGTTAACCATGCAAATAAGAGAACTAATCAAAGTCCATGGAATAAAAACTCTTCTAACATCTGATCTGATCACATATATATGACATCATTTTTGTTACAGCAGGATCATTCGGATCCCAAGAACGGTATATAAATGAGTTTTGAATCAGGGAAGGGAGAGATTTAAAATGCAAATGAATTTCGAATAGACAAATCAGCCGGGGAGTGATGAAACACCTGCCCTCAGCTTAATTCAGCAGCAGGCTCCGGTGGATCGACTACTGGGGGCACTGCGTCAACCTTGTACCGCAAATACTGCAAATTAGAGAACATTTTTAATGATTAAGGTTTAAACTACTTTGTTAATTTTAACATGACATATCACATCATACATAAATTTTAATATTAAAATTTAACTATATTTCATATCATACATATTTCAAAATAAAAAAATAACTTTATTTTATATTATACACATATTCCAAAATAATAATTAACCTATATCACATCCCTTATGCGTCTTAACATAATAACTAACTTTATTCTTATATACAACTCTCAATAAAAAATATCATCTAAGTTTAACTTTAATTCACCTCACGAGTTATTCTTCTATTAAATGTGATATTAATGTCAAGTAGATATGAAAATAATTTTCTTTTTAGCTTACTTTCTTTTCCTTGTTTATATTGCCATTTACTTGTGTATCACTTTCAAAAATGATATTTAAGCACACACTACTCAAAATTTAAATATTACTTATACATAAATTTTTAGGGTAAATATTATCAGATCCCTAAGTTTGGAAGTCATATCAAATAAGTCTATAACTTAAAAAAGGGTAAATTGCATTTGGGCCCTTGAGGTTGGAGAGAATGAAAAATAGTCTCAATTTTAAAAATTTGGTAAGTTTTTCAGGTATAGTGTATGCAAACAAATAGGCCCTTTAAGTATAGTTTCCATGAGTACATAGGCCCCCCAATTTGATTCCAACCACTTAACATGGTCACTATTGACATAACTGTCAATATTAACCAAACATAGGCCGTAAATCTTTCTCTATGTACAAAAATTTCCTCATCTAACCCTCACAATCTCTATAATGTTTCTCCTTCGATTTTCTTAAATCCCTATTATTGCTCAAGTTCATCCTCCTAACTTAAAATCTCCTTCTTTAGAAAAAAAAATATCTAAAATAAGCTCATTATCTTACATGACGAAAAAATTTCAAGAGTAAAACAGTCATTTATCTTCATTTTAATGGAGCTATAATGTTTGCGATCAAATGTGCTTAGCACAAATCATACCTGGGAGATTTGTCTTGAAAAAATTTTAAAATTGAGATCAATTTGTATTCTCTCTCAAACCTGTGGAGCCCAGATGCAATTTACCCATCAAAAAAATCATTCAATAGAGTTAATATTTTATTTCAATTAAGTCCTTTTTATAATTTTTAACAAAATTTATTTCTACATTAAATTTTAAAATATAAAATGACAAAACTATCCTCTCGTTCACCATTTCCCAGCTATTGCGAAAGACTCCGTCAGTCGCCCAAGGTTGGTGCGAGGTTGCCGGCACCTACGTAGGCTCCACGCAGGACGGTCGTGCACACCTGTGTGGTCATCGGTGCATAGGGTGGCAGCCCTGTGGGGATGCCGACGCACAGAACCTGCGTGTGGACAGCCCCATAGGCACGCTAATGGAAAGCGGTGGAGGGTAGGGTCGACAGGAAAGAAATGAGAGAGTATTTTTATGATTTTATATTTAAAGATAAAATTTGCTAAAATTTATAAAATTCTCCTAATTAAAATAAAATATCAACCTTAGAGCTCCTATTAAAAGATCTTAAATCGTGGACCTATTTGATATTACCCCTTAATCTCAAAAACCTGGATGATATTTACCCTTATTTTTATGTTATTTTTACACATTTATGCTTTACACTCATATGATGGAGTACACAATCTTTAAGACGATATAGAAAAAGAGGATGAATATAATAGAAAGTAGATACAAGCAAAATTTAAGTTTTAGGTGATGTTAAGTAAATACCATTTTTGAAAAGTTGTGTGCAAGTGAAGGATTCTATTTTATATTTCCACCTTTATGCATAAAATGTTCTTTTGGCATTAGGATAAAAAAAGCCATACACTTTGACTATTTCTTCAACTCATTATATACTAATTCTCAAAACTTAAAAGATATTTTTATTTCACACCTTACATAAATCTCAATATAAAACCTTAATTTTATTTCACATCCTATATAATTTTCAATATAACTATTAATTTTATCTCACATCTTATATAGATTTCGAAATAGCTCACTAATCTTATGTCCCATCATACAGGCATTTCAAAGCTGGCTATCCTTTTTCCTATTTTTTTTCTTAAACCAAATGCAATACTCAACAAATTAAAACCAATTGTTTATATTATCTTCGATATCCACAAGACCAACATTAGGATCCAACAACAAATATAAAATGTTAATACTACTGTCTTAAATTTAAATAAAGGGAATTACATATATCACCTCTAAAGAATAATTTTTTACTCATTTAACCTCCAAAATTAAATATTTATATATGTCACCTCATACTTTAAATACATAATCACACATTACACCCCATTCATCAAGTTAGGGAAGATCTAGCTCTTCATCTTGTTAAGGAGAGAAAGATCTAGTCATTGATCAATATGAAAAGATGTAGTTTGTAATTATGCATTTAAAGTATAGGGTGACATGCAAATATCAAACTTTTGGGATAAAGCGAGTAAAAAAACCTTCTTTAGGTGTGGCATATTGGTGGGGACAGATCAGCATCGAATTGGATGGCTAGGATAACGTCATGTGCTGAATCAAAATTCAAATCAAATCAAATAAAGCTAATACCCCAAGTTGATGCGGGACGGAAAAAAGATGCCAATGATATTTTTATATTTATATTCAGCAAAAT